>APFE030113598.1:177252-200206 GCA_000404065.3 Pinus taeda | reverse complement strand
ATCATCACCCAAACAAACTTGTCCAAAATCTCCTTGAACATAGTCATGAAAGTATTTCTTATCAGGTGTGGCATGGAATGATGCCCCTAAATCTACCACCCAGGAATTAGTAATATTTTTGAAAGAAAGAATCAAAGCATCTTGTAACACCTCACCTGTCACATTTGCTTCATGATTGTTTTCTTGCTGTGCATCTCCTTATTTTCCCTTCCGAGATCTATAGTCTTTCTTTAGGTGTCCTTTATTTCCACATTTCCAGCACACTATCCCTGATCTGGACTTGGATCTTCCTTTCCTTGATTTATTGCGATATCCTGAGCTTTTTCCTCTTTCCATTTTTCTTCCCCTAGACTCTGCACTCAAAGCATTACCCGATGTCTCACCGGAGCTTTTCCATCGCATTTCCTCGCTAAGGATAGCACCGACAACATCATCAAACTTTAAAGTACTAGATCCAAAAACAAAGTTACTAATGGCCTTTACTAAACCATTCCAACTTTCTGGCAATGAGCAAAAGAATAACAGAGCTCTAACTTCATCATCAAAGTTTACCCCTACAAAACATCACTGACTTGTAACAATATTAAAATCATTTAAATGGTCTACAACAGATCCACCTTCCAACATCTTCATATTAAATAACCGTTTCATAAGAAATACCTTGTTTGAGGCTGAGGGTTTTTCATATAGTTTCTCCAATGCCTTAATCAAACCCTCTAATGTTGTTTCCTTCGAAATGTTGAAGGCGACCAATGCTGCGAGTCACAACCGTATTGTTTTAAGTGCCTTTCTATCATGAAGGTTCCATTCCTCATCTGTCATACCCGTCGACATCTTTGTTTTTCCGCCCAATGGTAGGTATATATATTTATAATATAGATAATCTTCCATCTGCATCTTCCACAGTGAGAAGTTTTGGCCGTTAAATTTTTCGACCCTAAACTTACCATCTTCTGCCATTTCTCCCACTCGAACGAGGAACCCTTATTTCATGCGAGTTTATCAGCCAAATAGACCTTCGGCTCTGATACCAATGGTTAGAAAATTATATATTACGAAGCAATGGAACACATAAAATTTTGCAGAAATATAAACACAGAAAATGCATAAAACAAGAGAGACACAGATATATGTGGTTCACCCAGTTTGGGCTACATCCACCCCGAACAGCCAGTCCTTCCTTTCTATTATCCAGCAAAATGAAGAGACACAACCTACAACAGATCCATTGTAATATCCTCTATTTTCTCTCATAGTCTCACCTATCTGCTTCTTGCTCGAAGAATACACATCTATTACACAGCCTCAAATACAATGCCCTCATACAAAGGGAGGGGTTTCCTTCTAGGGAAAAAAACCCTAAACTAAACATAAGTTCTACTGTCAAATCATCTACCTAATGAATGGCCTAGATTGAATAGAAATTACTATACTTTTACAAGGCAATTTTACATATGTTTTTAGCTTCGGTGGCGCTGCCCCTGAAACCCCCGCTAGGGGACCGTTGGCCCCGGACCCCCATCAGGGTAGGGATCAGCCCCCCCAAACCCGTGCAGGGGGGACAAGTCCCCCCCCCCACACACCCCCCCGCGTGGAGGGGTGTACAAATTTCTTGGGGTATACATTCAGCTGAAACAAAGACTTCTGAACAATCATGCTCCACACCTAACACCAACAAGGCCCATAAACTCTTGGTGTTACATCTCCTCGGGTTATGGTTTTGGTTGTTTAGGGTTTTCTCTTATTGTTCAATAAAAAGGCCTTTGAGCCTCATTGTAACTCAATTCAGAGGCATGTAGCCACCACATCTCTTCTCAAAGATAAGCTACCATCGCCTGAGCTAGTCTTATTTCCATTCTATTTGTAAGCATACTTCAGTATTTGATATTAATTAAATGAAGTGTTATTTCTACTGGATCTTTATATTTATGGTTATATCTATAATTTGTTGCATTCTTGTTTAAATCTATAGATTCAGTGGTACAAAGTCGTCTGTTCTTTCTCTATTTTTCTTTGCATGTCCCCAAAGAGGTTGGGATATAAGGATTTAGGGCTTGAACTGATCGAACCTTTGCAAGACCAGCCTCACAAATCCCGACGGCCTCCCATGGTGGATGAAAAGAAAGATGAGGGGGTAGGATATCCTATTAAAATATTGCTCGAAGAAGCCCTCGAGCAATAAAGGAACATGATGATGGACAACTTTACCCAGATCCTTCAACACTACCCAGGGGCGACGCATCTACTTCCAGCAGCTACTCTGGAGTTGCCACACCCTTTAAGGTACAAGTGAACTTTGACATTCCCATATTTGAGGGTTAGATAGATGTGGATGCTGTAAATAAATGGTTAAATCTTCTAGAAGGATATTTTATGTTCATGATTTTTCTAGCTAGGAAAAGATCACTTTTGCACTTCTCAAAGTCGCCCCCCATGTCAAGGACTAGTGGAAACCTACTGCGAGAAGAAGGATGAAAGTACGGCCTCACTGTTTTCATCCACATCCACTTGGAATTCATTCTGAGATGCCATCAAGGAGTAGTATTACCCTGTCTGAAGCTACGAGGATAAATAAATAAAATGGACCACGTTGCGGCAGGGAAGGGACCAAGATGTGTCGATGTTTACCAATATTTTTCATACCCTTCACACAAAGTTGGGTATCAAAGATTTTGAGTGGCATCTGGTACTCAAATATCATGGCTGACTATACAGGTACATCCAATATGAGAAGGAGTTCCTATACATCTCCTCGCTTGACACAGCGTACCGATACATTGTCAAGATTGAGCAGAAGTTAAAAAAAAAGAAGCGAGACTTTGGATCTGTGAATCCGAAGAACAAAGGACAAAGCCAAGGTGGGGTGACCCAAGACAGCCTATCGAAGCTACAAGAAAAGAACACCACCACAAAGTCAAAGAAGCACACAATAAAGTGGTGTGATTTCCATAAGAGCCCCACCCACAACACAAGCGAGTGTCGAGCCAAGCAATCGCTGGTGGCCAAGTTGAAGGCTTTAGAATCAGATGCATGTTCTGACCCTGAGTCAAAAACCAAAAAGAGAAATGACAAAGGGAAGTAGATTATTGATGCGGAGCCCAACACCACTATTGCCACCACCAAGATCCAAAAGAATGAGCCCAAAGATCCAGAGGAGGGGGAGTGTTTTTTCCACTCACAAATGTGAGTGAAGGGTTCGCTGCTGCATTTAATTGTCAACAGTGGTAGCCAAAAGAACCTCATTTTAGCAGAGGTCATGAAGCGATTTGGCCTATTGACCATACCACACCAGCAGTCATACAACATTAGGTGGCTTCACCAAGGACGAGATCTCTGAGTCAACCAGCAGTGTTGCCTTCCCCACAACATCAATCCCTTCACATATGAGGTATTATGTGATGTTGCTCCTCTCGATGTTTGTGATATATTATTAGGACAACCATACTTGTGGAAGCGACATGTTGTATATGAGTCTAGACCTCACTTCGTGATTATTTATTTGGGTAGTACATTATATAGGATACCGAAGGTAGCCCCACCTACCACCACCTCTTTGATCTCTACTAAGAAATGCAGTAAGATCATCTCCCAAACTAGTAAAAAAAATTTCTTTTTGGTTCACTCTCAAAGTAATGGGAAGATCGTAGCCACATCCATGGCCCCTAGGAAGGGTTCCTCCACACAACAAAGCAGGTGGATATAGTCATGAAAGAATACAGGGCATCTTCTCCTCACCCATAGGGGTACCGTTGCACTGTCAGGTTAAGCATTCGTTCAATCTTACTCCTAGAGCATCTCTACCCACTGGGCCGATATATCGCTACTCCATTTTGAAAAATTCCAAGTACAAGTAGTGACATGATCAACATCGCGTTCCACACAAGTTTCAGGTGGGCGATAAATTTTGGCTTCATTTGAAAAAGGAGCGCCTTGTTGGACCCCACCACTAGCTTCGCTCACTTTGATATGGGCCATACACCATCATCAAGGCCATTGATGACAATTCTTTCGATCATAGCATCCCACCATTCCTTGGTCTACATCGAGTGTTTAATGTAGATCACCTTCATCCATACTTTCCACCATTGTTGGACACATCTGACATTACAAAACAACTCATAGCAACAGAGCTCCACCCAGAATACATGGAACAGGTCGAAACTTATTAGATCATGGAAACACAGATCAAGAACACTTGGCAAGAGAGGATACAACTATATCGAGTTGTCAAAGCAAGCCAACTCCTTCACCAGGGCAAGTGGTTCACCAAAGACCAGGTTCAAAAAAAAGTTGCTCACCTCATGGAGGCTCTGCACGCAATGGCGACCATTGCTTCCTAAGGGGGGAGGAATGATCTAGGTGGATATTGGTGGCCACCCACCTACTCCACCTATACCCCCAAGTCAGTTTCGTATGTTTCCTTAATTGTAGCACAGTTTACTATTTTTGGAATTTTTTTAGGTCCTGAACTTCTGGAGCTATTTTGAGGCCTTAAACAACGCTTTTTTGGAAAAAATACTTAAATGATTGCTACGGAAAACAAATCAAAAATTGTAGTCCTCAGAGAGATCTTTCCAATGAGGTATCATTCACATCAAATGGAGATAATATGACCAAGTTACAACCCCAGGAAGTTGGTTGCCCAACTAACTCCAACGGGACCCATAAACTCTTGGTGTTACATCTCGTTGAGTTAAGGTTTTGGATGTTTATGGTTTTCTCTTATTATTCAATAATAAAAAGCCCCTTGAGCCTCATTGTAACTTAGTTCAAAGACATGTAACCACCACATCTCTTCTCATAGATAAGCTATCATCGCCCGAGCTAGTCTTATTTCCATTTTGTTTGTAAGCATACTTCAGTATTTGATATTAATGAAATGAAGTGTTAGTTTTGCTACATCTCTGTATTTATGGTTATATCTGTAATTTGTTGCGTAACTGTATAACTCCGGATCAAGAATTATAGGATTGCAGAGTTCTTTTAGCATGGGTTGATGTTGATACAGTATCCTGTTTGTTGCCCCACCTTATTAGAAAGGAATCTTTCTTAAGGATAAATTGATGATCCAGCAAACAATAAGTAATTTCGGGCATTCTAAGGAAAAGATGGTGCATAGAAAACATTCACAAGGTTACTGCTAATCCAATCCAATTGTGAAAACTAATAAATTTTTAGATCAAAGTTGGCTATGCAACTATTAGTTATAATGGCCATCTTAGGAGAGACACATTCCATTTATATCAGAGCCAAACCAAGCATGATTGTCTTCCTCGCTTACATACAAAAGGGAGACCATTTGATTGCTCTATGGCTCCACAATTTCTAAGCCAAAAGTTTATTTTCATTAAGCTTCCAATTGGACGTTAAAAAGAAAAAAACAACATCATAGAAGCATTTATTAAATTAATATAGCTACACCTATCCAACAATAAAGATAAACTAAATTTTAATTGAATTTGAACAATTTGTAATCTTGGAAAATGCAAAACAATATTGCATATCAATTTGATCACCATAAATAGAACAATTCCTAAGAAGCCAACTTCAATTCGTCTCCAGAGTGGAAATAAACTGAGACAATATTAAAAATTTGATAACAAAAGAAGGAAATATGCACGTTCATTCGATATCCACAAAATGAGCAATCTTAGGCTTACCGATTTTAATTCCCCTTTCTATGGTTCCATTGTTGTGCATGTTAGAAAAAGCCTTTGTTCCTTGGACAAAACTTGTACAAGCATATTTAGAATTGACGTAGTTGCCTCTAATACCATCCACCATATTGGCCACATCATCTACAAATCCTTTACCACCAAATCCCAATATCCCTTGTTGTATTGACATGGATCTATGCTACTTTATTTTACATTATGGTAATTAAAATAAATAGACGATTGACTCTTCCTTTTTTTTCCATTCAATTTACGTAATATTCCACACATGATGCATGGGATGTGACACGCAAATGTATTCCATTCCTAGTTGTAAGACCACCTCGCTTGCCTCAGTGCAATGACATGGCAGCAACTAACTTTGTTCACCTCAAATCACTGCCAAACATAAGCCCATTTTTCAGAAAACCAAGGCCATTATCATCTTAGTTTTGATTTTTTCATAAAGGTGCACAAAATACATCTTGTTTATATGATCCAAAGAGACAACAATGTCTAGCCATGTAAATGTTCATGTGTTCCTAATAATCAAACGCTCTTCAAATTATCCAATACCAAACCTCAAGAAACTTGGCCAATAAACTACCATACACTCAATTGAAAAACTGAATAATTATAAAAAATGAATCTGTGGAAGTAAAACAAACCCCTAGCTGAAGGCACCACAGTGAAAATGGTCCCAATGAATTCTTGGTATTGATGGAACTCGTAAACTAAGAAATATAAGTGAAACCACTGTTGAGAAATGCTTTCCAACAAAAGAGATACAACCCATATGAAAAAAAGGCTTCTATGGTTATACCATATAGTAATAGCACAAATTGATGTGTACAACACACATTGATGTATTTTATTGTCATGTAGTTAAGTAACTTTATGGGAATTATAATACTCATTAAATACACGTGGCATTTATGTTTCAAGAAAATTGGATTCTATCTACAGTGAAACAAGTAACTCACAAAAATCACAAATTAACCTTCCGTAGAAGCCTCTACTTGTGCAGATATAATATATCTGGTTGAATCAACTATCATCAATATTTGAATTTCAATTGCATACACAACCTACATCTTGACTTTGTTTCATTTCCCTTTCTCTGGAATGTATGTTGAGCTAATTGATTAACACAGATTAACACAAGTATTCATTATCAATCCAGGTTTGTAAATCTTGGAGGCAATTCCACAGTGTATGGATATCAGGTATAGCCAAGCTTAGAAGATAAATTTTGAAGAACTAAAGAAGTACATATTACAAATATAAGCCTATATTAACAATTTCTAACTCACTTTTGCAATGTGTGAAAGATTAAGTAGCTCTTAATTTAAGAGATCCATTTGTGTCTTTCTCTCTCAATTATCACTTAATGAATAGAAATCAAAGATCATGAATTAACAATAGCTTAAGATGCATAAACAGACAATGAAGGAGACTCTTAACTTAAAAGATATTTGGGCATTTTTCATCACAATTCATTTATCATTATGCTATCATTGGGAAACTGAAAGTACATGGGAAAATTGCTTGCAGATAACAAAGATGGATTCTAGTTTTGATCTATCAATTCAATAGAAGGAGAAGTCAACTTGAACACTTCGTTGTCCCTTGTTACTAAAAAAAACTAAGATTCACCAATAATATAAGTCATCACACATCAATTCATAAGAAAATCTAAAACAAAGCAAGTAAACAAATTCTAAAATAACTAGTTCATGAAAATTAAGCTAATCTAACAATGGAGTGTACTTAGCTTAGAGTGGGGGCCCTCCACCCTTGCCTTGCACACTTGAGGTTGCTATCAAATTCTGAAAATTTAGTCACTCATCCACATCAATGAACAACAAAATGAAATTAGAACAGGTTCTTAAAATTAATCTCCAAAATCCAAATGTCTCAGCATAAAGTTATACAAAAATTACATATCATAAGCCTTCAAAGTCTTGGCTTAAATAGAAGTTTATGAAACAAACTGATCTAAAGTCTCTCTAATAGTCATATCTATTCATATCCATCTATCTAAGTCGAATTCATTCAATCCGTCCCAAGAAATATGGACAATCCCATGAAATCACAAAACTTCCATATTTCCTAGGGATTTTCTAGGCGAGTAGTCATGTTTGACCAGCCTTGACCGGGCCTAATAAAGCTTGTTTTGACCAAACCAAGTGGAATTAGTTCATTCCTAATTCCCAAGCTTTCCATCCATGCATCTAACTCGAGCCCAAGTGTCCTACAAACATGGCATCCACATAGCTATTATGAGAGTTTATGATTCTGTCAAAATTTGCACTTGAAATCAAATTTTCATAAAAACTTTAGAAATTGAAAAATTAAAATTAAATACCTTAATATGCATGAAATACATCAAAATGGGATATATATAATGGAAAATATATGGAAAATATAAGGATTAAGTAAGTTTCCTCAAGCAAAAATAGACCAAAACTGAGGGCCAACATCTCCCCCTTGTTGATCGTCAATCATGTCCTCATGCTTGCTGCTTCCTTTTGGATCTTCTTACCCCTATTGTGCATGTTGTTCCAGACCCTGATGCCTCTTGCTATGCTGCCTCTAACAAATAGTCCATCTCTGTGTCATGTTCTTCTCGATATAAAGTAGCCTTAACCTTTTGTTTTTCATATTTACCTTTCCACATGTTCTTTTCCTTGAGCCATTTGAATGCCTACTTGCAAATTAGATCATTCTTCCTCTTTAATTTTTCTATTTCTTCAGTTAACTTTTCATTCTCTCTAACCGAATTTGCATTATTATTTTTACTTTCTTTGTTTTCCTTCTTTAAATGTTTTTCCAGAATCTTAGCTATTTCAATTTGATCTGTTAATTCTCTAATTTTACCCAAATTTAATTCCTTTTCAAGTTCATGTGTGTTTTTCGCAAACGATGTTTGTGCCACATCATCAAAATAAGAATATTTCTCTAGAGATTTTTTCTCTAGTCTCTCAATAATATCTTCTGCATGTTTTCCTGTAGAACATGTGTCCACAACCTGTACTTCTTGATCCCTGCTATGAGTTTCAAATAGGCTCTTTTTCCTAGTCATTCTAGGAGTTGATATAATGGATATTTCTCTCTTAGCCATATTAGTATTGGTTTGCTTTTTAGCTCTAGTTCTAGGATAAAATGGTGATCTCATAATTCCCCTGGTTTCCTGCGCTATTTTACTTTGCTCTTCAATTACCTGCTCTTCATACTGGTTTTGATTTAAAAACTCTCTCCAAATCAACCCCTAAGTTTTTACTTGGTATTCTACCAAAATTTTGATTAACCCCTAATGATAAATCTATGCTTCTTTTGGCTTGTTTTCATTTTTTACTGATTCTACCATTTTAATGAGACTTCGAAAGAGGAAATATGGTAAGTTTATCTTGACATCTCCTTTAATGTGTTAAAGGAGTCTAATATGATATAAGTGTGCCACACTGTATCCTCTATCACAAGTGAGAAATTTTTGAATAACCAAAACCAGTTCTCCCCATGGTTCATTGAACCACTCCCTAGGTATACCTTTGGCCCTATCAAAGGTTCCCTTTCTATTTTTCTCCAGGAAGAAATTCCACGCTTTCTCCTTGAAATTCAATCCCTTATGATAATTCTCTCCTATCATTGGAAGGTTCAATGCTTGTGAAATGAATTCCTGAGTCATGGGAATTATTATGTTTCCTACTCTTGTTTTCTCCTGAGTGTAATTGTTCACAAACTCTCTTTTTATAGCCTCATTGTAGCCATGAAATCTTTGTAGGAAGCCTATGAGCCCTACCTGATACAAATTTTCTATTGTTTCATTTTTCCAGTTTTCTATTTGAAATCTTGGTTCTATCCTTGTGGTCATATTTTCTGTAAACCAGTGGATATATGCATCTACTATCATTAACTTCACTTCAATAATGACAAATAACAATCATGTATTCATAAAAATCCTTTCTGTTTCAGTTTATAGGAGGCTTACCTTGTCGCCTAATACTCTTTAAAACAATCAAATCAATTTATTTTGGCCTCTGTCTCTCCTTGCAACAATATTGTCCTTATTTATCAACTCTCTGTTTTGTTCATGCAACCAAATACCATTCTTCATACACACCTCTAAAACAAATTGAACTCTGTTTTGTGAAGAAGAAATTATATATATATTATATATATATAAACAAAAATCATGCTGCAATTCTTCCCTTCGATTTTCGTTTTTCTTAACATAATCTTTGTTATCAAATTTAGAATCGTTTTTCCTCATTTTTTATTGAATTGAGGCACCATGTATAAAAAAAAAATTCTTCACTGTTTACACACCCAACATGCAATATTCAATCACTACACAATATTCCATCATTTTACTCCACCGTTTGCAATGAACAAATTTGTTTCAAGTTTTCAATTATAAATTTAATGAGTACTCAAACCATAATTCACTGTTCTGTCACATTGTCTGATCATAAAAACACATGTACAGGTGTATTTTTAGGCTCGGCGACTATGCATTTTTACAACTACATGTTTTCAAAACTTTACTCAAAACTTCTCATTTCATTACTTCAACATGCAGTCAAACCATAATAAACACTCTGTTTCGTGGAGAACCTAGAACTGTCAGCCATGATTTATTTTTATTTTCTCCATCTTACAGCTAACAAATCATTCATTAACCTGAAGCTATGTCACTGTGCATTATTTGTGCAACCAAACCCACTGTGTAATTAATCTCACTATGCAAACACTTCGTTTCATTCAATAAACTCGGCAATTTCATGGAGAAGTGAAATCGATTTACTTGACATGTTGAAGAAGTGTCGAGATCCCCTGTTATATGGCTTAATTATCTGTGTTTTATATTTTTTCCCATTATTGAACACCTTTGTTTGTTGACTGGTGGCATAAACAAAACTTAAACAAATCATAGACAATCCATAATCTCGACGAAAAATCCTGATTTTTCCTCTAAACTATCCATTGCATTAAGGGAAATAGATCAGGTTTCTTTCTTACCTTCGATCTTCACAGGATTTTTTTTAACTAATTCCACCTTCTCTGTTAATCTTCCCAGCTCACCCTACTTATCTCTCCAATTTCTCGGTGTTATATCTCTTTCTCCTTCCTCAGTTTGTTTCCTCTGTCAAACCATTTTTTTTTACTTCCTTTGGTTGTATGCTAATGGCTTACAACTTCTACCATTCTCGCTAAGCCTCAAATGGCTATGATGGCATGAGGTTTTAAGGTTTTGAGGTCTGTGGCTATGGCAGAGCTCTTTACTGATAAATACACATGGTTTTCTTTGTTGTTTCAAATGCATATTTTTCCGTTTTGTTATTTGATTGTCATCCTCTGACCGGAATGCAAAGTGGCTTATTTCTTCTGACTTTTCCATATTACATAGCATCAAACGTTCATTACATTATAACTCAGGTTGATTCATTATGTCGTTGCCGATATACCTTATGATTCATGGTTGTCCTCCAATCCGTTGTGGGTGTCCTGCAATCCATCATGGGTGTCTTGCAACCAACCTGCAATACCATCGTGGCTTGACCTTGACTGGCATATATACTATGTTTTGATTTCCACGTTGGTTGCATGAATCATGGTTTTGCTTTGCACTTTCGGTATTACCTACGGCTGTTTGCATTCATCATTCATCACTTGCATTGTATTTCCACCATATGAACCATACACCCCATCGTATTGTGCTTTTGATAACCTTACACCCCATATAATATAAATCATTTTGATTTGATTTGTTTAATGGCTTTTCATAATGCACATGTTTTCTTTTTATTGCAATGTATTTCCTTAATTTTAAAATGACCATTTTTGAGGTCATGTTTAAAATTGTTTTCATAGGACAAATATTTATATGGTTGTGCAGGTTTCAACTTATCCCATTTGATCCCTTTGCTTTGAGGAAAAATACTTAGGGTTATGGAATGTTAGGGTTATGGAATGTATATAAATGGAATGTAAATTATAAATGTAGAATGTACATAGGGTTAGGCATATAAACATAGGATGTATATAGGATTAGGTATGGGGTAAATGTAGAATATACATAAGATAATGGGTATAAAATAATGGGTATAAGATGAAGGTAATGTAATGAATATGCATTCAAGTACTAATCTTAATTTTAACAAGCTCTAAAAATTTATAATAAAAAAAATTCGAATTTGCAAGAGCAAAATTTTATACTCACAATACTTGTACTTCCCTGACAATATTGGATGATGTCTTTTGATCAAATGTCTTAGATAGATTGAATCATAGAATTTATTTCTTCCTTCTGTTTTAGCATTCTCCATTGATTCTATTTCTTTGATTGCCGATGTCGTTCGGGTCCCTCTGTAATTGATTCATAATAACTCAGGTCCCAACTGTCATACACATTTTTATGCAATATGTACATGTTTTTGCTAACATTTCAGGTCCCTCTATAATTAATTCATAATAACTCAGGTCCCTACTGTCATGCAATGTATACATGCTTTTTTTAACATTTCAGGTTCATGCAATATATACATGTTGTTTTCTAACATTTGAGGTCCCTCACTAAGATTGGTTTCAAAAAGTATTTTAGGTCCCAACTGATATTGGTTTCAAAAATATTTCAGGTCCCAACTAACATTGGTTTCAAAAATATTTCAGGTCCCAACTGCGAACAATACAAGTTCCATCGTCAATTCAACTACACAACTAAGTTTCTTGTGCGACTTTCCCCCTTGCTTATCTGAAGACTTGTCCTCAAGTCATGTTTCTGTGGAGGATTTTCTGCAAAACAAAGTTGTTATAAAAGTAGAACAAGAAGTTGTGAATTCATACAGTCCAAAACGAGTTGGTTTTCCTCTATGAATTCTTGTTTGCTTGGTGCTATTTGTCTGCTTTTTTTTTTTTATTCTTCTGGAATACTAGAAGGTACATGGCTATGTTGTTCCATTACTTCCAGATCTGTCTCTTGTATCAGTTGTTTCATAAATTCTTCTTTGTTGATAGGCTTATTGTAAACTTTAAGCCGATGTCCATTTACCAAAAATGATGTAGATTCTTGATCAACTGTTTTGATTTGAACAACTCCGTTGTCAAAGATTTCCTCTATCTCATATGGCCCTAACCAATGTGTTGTGAACTTGGCCTTGAAATCTTTGAATTTGGAGTCAAACAATAATGCCCAGTCTCCTTTGTTGAATGTTTTGTTCTTGATGAATCTGTCGTGCCATTTCATTCTTTGTTGTTGTACCAATGTTGTGTGTTCTATTGCCCGCTATCAATGTTCATCTAGTTGGTTTAATTCCATTATCCACTATTGTTGTGCTTCAGTCAGTTCTAGTCCTAATTCTGTTGCCAACTTAAATGTGTGTATCTAAAATTCTATGAGCAGTAAAACTTCTTTTCCATACACTAACTGTTAGGTAAACTTGACTCGGGATAGAGTCAAAGTTGACCAGGTTAAACAGTGATGGTTTTGGGGCACATGGTATTGTGCACCCATAGTATTCTACATGTTGTATTATATGTAATGGAGCTTATAAAAGGCTAGAAGGACTTCATTGTAATGCAAGACCCGGAGGTGAGCGGTGAAGGCTCACTTGGTCGGATTGGCCAAGGTTTTGGCCAATGCTAATGAGATCTTATTAGGTTAGGTTTTTCCCTCGGATTTTGGGTTTTCCCGGATAAACATTTGTGTTTATGTGTTTATGGTTGTTGCTGGTTATTTTTATATTTATTCCTCTCAGTAATTATTTATGTTATGCAGTAAATTTCTTAACAACTGGTATCAGAGCCAGATATTGGCTTCAAAGGGATTCTTTGATGCCAAGGGTTTATAGTGCCTCATGAGATCAATGTAGCCTTTTTTTTACAGATATAGGTCTGAAAATAATGGTGGAACAATCTTATGTGGAAGAACCTCAAGGAGAATGTGCAGAAGATAGTGCCGTAACTGCCAGGGATCACAATGCATTTGTGATATTTACCGGTTTGGCATTTTTGATATATACCGGTTTGGAACATGCTGACAAATTGTTCGAGATTCATGCGGCTATTTAAAGAAGGTCAGCAGAAGAAAATTGTTCATGCTACTTTGAAAATTGTTCGTTTTCTGCTACGTGAGGCCACCAGTGCTGGAATCTACAAGGTTCTCGTCAGGCTCGCAGTTGGAGCAGTTTGATAGAAGCTTTTGAGTAAATCAAATTGAGAGAGGATGGATCATAATCATAGCAGCAATAAACAAAAAAAAAAATTAATGAAGTCAAAGTTATTACATGTGAATGGGCATACTACTGTAAGACCTGTTAAGGCATGCGTACTCCTCGGTGATTACTGGTAAAGTCTAGGTTAGGCCTAGGTGATAGGGGGATGTCGGGTTAATAATACCCCGGGTAAAAACTCTGAGGGGGCTAAGAGCTAGAGTGAGTGGGATTGTCTCACTTAGCAGGTTTGGCTGGAGTTAGTCAAGGAACCCCAAGTCAAGTTTAAGGGGGGAATTGTTAGGTAAAACTTGACTCGGGATAGAGTCAAAGTTGACCAAGTTAAACAGTGATGGTTTTGGGTCACATGGTATTGTGCACCCATAGTATTCTGCCCGTGGTATTATATGTAATGGAGCTTATAAAAGGCTAGAAGGACTTCATTGTAATGCAAGACCTGGAGGTGAGTGGTGAAGGCTCACTTGGTCGGATTGGCCAAGGTTTTGGCCAATGCTAATGAGATCTTATTAGGATGGGTTTTTCCCATGGATTTGGGGTTTTCCTGAATAAACATTTGTGTTTATGTGTTTATGGTTGTTGCTGATTATTTTTATATTTATTCCTCTCAGTAATTATTTATGTTATGCAGTAAATTTCTTAACACTAACTGGTATGGACTAAACCCAGTTGTGTTTTTCCATGTTATTTTGTATGCACATAGTGCATCTCTTAACTTTTCTAACCAGTCATTCCTATTCAACTATACTATTTTTGTCATTATGTCTTCTAGGACTTTATTTGTTGCTTCGACTTGTTTGTTTGCCTAAGGATGATACAGTGTTGATTTCTGGTGCTTTATCTTATACTTTTCCATAAGATCCCAAACAAGTTTTGAAGTAAATTGTGCTCCTTGATCAGTTACTATCTGTCTAGGCACGCAAAATCTCACAAATATTTTCTCAAAGAGGAAGGTGACCACTGTATTTTCTGTTGCCTTTGTGACTGCTTTTGCTTCCACCCATTTAGTTACATAATCTATACATACCAAGATGTACTTCTTTCCATTTGATGGTGGATTTATTGGTCCCACAAAATCTAGAGCTCATTGCTCAAATGGTTTTATGAGAACTTGTCGTTTAAGTGGCATCTCATCTGATACTATTGGTCTCCCTATTCTTTGGCAATGGTCACATCTCTTAACATAAGCCCTGGAGTCTTTGAAGATCGTTGGCTAGTAGCAGCCCAATTGCAGCACCTTATAGGTTGCTCGCTTGTCTGCAAAATGACCACCATACAATTCATCATGACATGCTTTCAAGATTTCTAATATCTCATCTTCTCTCACACATTTTCTTATTATTAAATCAGAACTAGTATAAAACAGATCAACATTTACCCAACTATATCTAGAGCTTTCTCTAATGATCTTTCATTTTTGTTTCTTTGAAAACTGAGTTGGAAATTTTCCAGAGGATAGATAGTTTTCTATGTCTGCAAACCATGGTGTTTTTACTATTATTGCAAACAAATGTTCATCTGGAAAGTCATCAGCAACAAGATTTGGATCATTGTGTGTATGTAATCTTGAAAGAAATCGGCCACTTGATTGTCTTTCCCTGGTCGATCTTGAAGTGTAATGTTAAATTCTTGCATTAACAGTAACCATCTTGTTATTCTTCCATTTGTGATTGATTTGTTCATTAAGTATTTGATTGTTGAATGGTTTGTATGAATGAATACTTGGTATCCTGTTATGCAATGCTTGAATTCGTTCATTGCATGTAGTACAACTAACATTTCTTTTTTTGTGACTGTGTAGTTAAATTTTGTAGGTGTTATTTTTTTTCTTATGAAGTATGTAGCATAATTGAATAGGTTTTCCTTCTATCCAAGTGATGCACCTATAGCAATATCAGATGCATATGTTGAAATATGAAATGGCAAAGACCAGTTTGGTCCTCAAAGGATGGGTGCAATTGATAGTTTTCTTTCAATATCTGAAATGCATTTTGACAATGATTTGTCCATTGGAATTCAATATCCTTTGCTAACAACTTGAATAGAGGTTGGGCTATTTTACTAAAGTTTTCTATGAACCTCCTATAGTAGCCTACATAACCCAAGAAACTTCTTACCTCTTTTTGAGTTGTAGGTGACACTAAATTCACAATGACTTGTATTTTAACTAGATCCACCTTAATTCCTGATGAGGAAATATGGTGTCCCAAGACTATCCCTTCTGTTAACATCATGTAGCATTTTTCATTACTCAGGGACAGATTTGTCTCTATGCATCATTTTAAAACTTTCTCAGAATTATTTAAGCAATTGCCATATGTGTTTCCATATACTATGAAATCATCCATATAGACTTCTACACATTCATGGATTATATCAGCAAATATTGCAAGCACTACTTTTTGGAAAGTTGCAGGTGCATTACATAGTCCAAATGGAAAAACATTATATGCATAGGTTCCCCATGGGCAGGTAAATTTTGTTTTGTCCTGGTCTTCTGTTGCTATTCTAATCTAATTATACCCACTAAACCCATCTAGGAAAGAGAAAAATTTCTTCCCAGCTAACGAGTCTAGAACATGGTTAATGAATGGTAGCGGAAAATGATTTTTAATGTTGCTTTGTTCAATTCCTGGTAATCCACACATATTCTCCACTTCCCATTTTTCTTTGGTACAATTACCAATGGAGAAACCCATTGACTATTTTGAAATAGGATAAATGAACCCAACTTTAAGCAATTTCTGCAATTCTTCCTTCACTATTTCTTTCATCATGGGATTCATTCGTCTTTGAGGTTGTCTTACTGGTTTAATTTGATCATTTGTATAGATGTGTTGAATACATGTGTTAGGATGAATTCCTTGCATATCTGTATAATCCCAGGCAAAAGCTTTGGAATATTTTTGTAATAATGCTATTACCTTTTGTTCTTGTGATGATTGTAAATGGTTACCAATGTTCAAATGTTTTCCCAGATATATCTCAAATGTTTTCCCAGATATGTCTCAAATGTTTATGTTGTTGAATTGGTAATTGTGTTTACAAGAAAAATGTTTGTAAAGGATTCTTGCAAGCATTGGATTGTACAGGTTTCCTGAAAACACTGATTCAAAAGATTCTTTGCATCTTCATATTGAATCTCTCTAAGATGCTCTAAAATATTTGGTTCTGAGATGAAAAGATCCATTAAATCTCCGTTCACTTCTTCTTCTCTAAGATCAAAGACTTGATTGATACTTAGAACTGATTTAGTTTTCTGTTGTTCTTGTTCCTCAAGCATTGATTCTAAAGAAGGTGATTGTGTAGGAGAATAAAGTGTAATGTGTTTCCTCTCATCTCCGTGTGCAATAATCATACTTCCATATTTGCATCCTATAAAGGCATCAACAGTGGCTAACCATGGTCTGCCTAGGATTAGAGGATGTCCTCCCAAATTTGCTTTTGGTTGCAAGATGACGAAGTCAACAAGATACTCCCATGAATCCAAAGAGACTATAATATCTTCTAGTATTCATTCTAGTATAACTTTAGATCTATCTGCTAACTCTAGGATTGTAGAAGTAAATCTAATGTTGTTTAAATGCAGATACTTCATTGTCTCCATATTCATTACATTTATAGCAGCTCCCAAATCTATCAATGTGTTTGGAACTGAGAAATTATTTATTGAAATAGTGACCATAGGGATACTAGGATCAATAAATTCTTCTACTGTTGTTTTTGTAGACATGAAGCTTGCTAATTTTCCAATGACTTGATTTGTAGTAGGATCCTTCTTCTTTTTACTAGTTTTCTTGATGTATAATTCCTTTATTGTTTTAGCATATATTGGTATTTCTTTGATTGCTTTCAATAAGGGAATTTTTACATAAGCATTTTTAAATTCATCCAAAATGTCAAATTTAGGAAGGTGCATTTCAATTTGCTGCTCTACTAACCTCTCAGGATAGGGTGGTGTTCGAGTTATAATAGTTTTTCCTTTCTGAATTTGTTTTTCTGAATGTGATGTTTTAGGTTGTTCCCCTTGCTCATTTGACTCTTCTATGGTCGGAGGAGAATCCAATTTAAGCATCTTTCCAGACCTTAAATGGACATCATTTATGGGAAGAATAGAATATGTTGGAAAATATGTTGCTTCTTCAACATTGTATGCAGGTTTATCCATTTTATTGCTTGGATTTGCCACTGGTTGGGTTGGTAATTGGTTGGTCTAGGCTGGTTTGAAGGTAGTTGTAACTACTGTGGTTGTGTGAGTAGTGGTGGAGAATTTTGTTGCGGAAATGGCATGGATAATAGATATGTAAAATTCTATTGCGGAAATGGCATGGATTGTGGATATTATTGGTATTGTTGGTATGGAAATCGTTGTTGATATTGTTGCTGGTATTGTTGTTGGTATTGTTGAGGTGGCTGATTTCCATAACCATATCGCCTCCAACCTTGTGCAAGTTGGTTTTGATATTGTTGTGGAGGCCAAGCTTGCCATGGCCTTGCAGTATTCTAAGAATTTTGAGGTGGATACTGATAGTTTTGTTGAGGGAATTGTTGTAGACTTTGTTGAGGAATCCTTGGTTGCCAAGGTCTTCTCGGTGCCACATAGTAGAAACCTTCTGTTCCTTCCACTTCTTCCATTGGATTCATTTTCAATTCCTTCAACCTTATACCGTTTTATATTGAATGATTTTCTTTACAAATACCACACACTTGAACATTATCCAAAGGACATTCTCTTAATGCGTGTTTCTTTCTACATTTGGGACAAAAGATTGTTAAAATTTGTTATTGTTCTTCTTTCTTTTTGTTTTCTTTTAAAAAAACTACTTGTGTCCCTAATGTACTTAGGAGACTAGTTTTGAAGTTTTCTAGAAAGCTTCTTATCTATTCTCTTGTTACTCCTCTTGATGCTGATTTTGCTGCTTTTGAGCTAACATCTCTCCTTCCATTTTTTAATCTTCCTTTAGAATATTTTTGACATAAATCTGCAATTTCATTGAATGGCAAGTTTGAAATGTCACCCTTTCCCATTACATTCAGAATGTCAAGGTATTCATCCCTTATATATTTGAGAAAGATTGTTTGAATGGTGTCTTAGTTTAGAGAGTGTTGTTTAGATTTTTGTAGATTATATGCAAATATTTCTAAGTATTCTTCTAAACTCTCGTCTTCTTGTTGTGTCATTTTGAAAACATCCTCTTTTGAGTCCCTAGGCCTACAATAGGCTTGATATTTTTTAAGAAAGATTTATTTCATTTCATCCCAAGAAGCTATCGTTTGCTCTCCTAAACCCATGAACCATTTTAAGGCTGTTGCTTTCAATATAGCAGGAAAGAGACGAAGTTTGTGTATGTCATCAGTGTAACCATAAGTTCTACACAAGATATCAAATTCAAACATAAAGAAATCAAGATCTTCCGTTGACATTCCATAAAAATTTGGCAATACAGAAGGTGGAATATTTTTCATTTTCACATCTTCTCCTAACGCTGCACTTGTATCCAATATTGGAAAGCCAAAAGTAGTTTCCTGATCACCGCCATCTTCTTGTATTTTCCTATCCTCTTCTCCTTTCCTATCATTTTTCTCATTTTGTCTCTTCCTCTCTGTGTCTTCTCCACTCTCTTCGTTGTCTTTCATATTCAAGTATTTATTCAGGAGTAATAATAATAGATCCATGTCCATCTTCTGCCATAGATTTAGTTGTCTCAATGTCAACTTGAGGCTTAAGTTGTTCAAAAATGGTTTGATCTATGGATTCAAAGATAGGTTTTTTTTCTTTAACAATTTATTTTTTGTTTTCCTAAAGTGGGTGTTGTTGTTGGAGTTTGTTTTCTTTTCACCTCCAAGGCTAACAAAGTTTGCCTTTCAATTAAAGTTAATCTTTGTCCCATTCTTTGTTTTTCTTCCAATTTCTCAATTGTTGGTTTACTAGCAACTGGTGTTGTTAGCTTTGATGGTCCTACTTCTATTGATGGGGGGTTTTGTTTAAAAAATCTACCTTGAGGATCTCTATTTCTAGGCATAAAGAAACATAACCAAAAGAAATGTATCTTAACTATTTTTTTTATTTTTGTTTTATCAATTTTTTAGTGTTTTTGTTTATCTTTTTATTTGACTATGCTGATAATTGCCTCCCCGGCAACGGTGCCAAAATGTTGAGCTAATTTATTAACACAAATTAACACAGTATTCATTATCAATCCAGGTTTGTAAAACTTGGAGGCAAGTCCAAGGTGTATAGATATCAGGTATAACCAAGCTTAGAAGATAAATTTTGAAGAACTAAAGAAGTAAATATTACAAATATAAGCCTATATTAACAATTTCTAACTCACTTTTGCAATTTGTGAAAGATGAGGTGGCTCTTAACTTAAGAGATCCATTTGTGTCCTTCTCTCTCAATTATCACTTAATGAATAGAAATCAGAAATCATGAATTAACAATAGCTTAAGATGCATAAATCAACAATGAAGGAGACTCTTAACTTAAGAGATATTTGGGAATTTTTCATCACAATTCATTCATCATTATGCTATCATTGGGAAACTGAAAGTACATAGGAAAACTGCTTGCATATAACAAAGATGGATTCTATTTTTGATTTATCAATTCAATAGAAGGAGAATTCAACTTAAACACTTTGTTGTCCCTTCTTACTAAAATGATAAACAAACTAAGATTCACCAATAATATAAGTCATCACACATCAATTCATAAGAAAATCTGAAACAAAGCAAGTAAACAAATTCTAAAATAACCAGTTCATGAAAATTAAGCTAATCTAACAATGGAGTGTACTTAGCTTGGAGTGGGGGCCCTCCACCCTTGCCTTGCACACTTGAGGTTGCATAAAATGCTCAAACTTTAGTCACTCATCTATATTAATGAACAAAAAAATGAAATTAGAATAGGTTCTTCAAATTAATCTCCAAAATCCAAATGTCTCAGCATAAAGTTATACACAAATTACATATCATAAGCCTTCAAAGTCTTGGCTTAAATAGAAGTTTATGAAACAAACTGCTCTAAAGTCTCTCTAACAATCATATCTCTTCATATCCATCTATCTAAGTCGAATTCATTCAATCCATCCCAAGAAAGATGGACAATCCCATGAAATCACAAAACTACCCTATTTCCTAGGGATTTTCTGGGTGACTTGTCATGTTTCACCAGCCTTGACCGGGCCTAATAAAGCTTGTTTTGACCGAACCAAGTGGAAATAGTTCAGTCCTAGTTCCCAAGATTTCTATCCAGGTATCTAACTCGAGCCCAAGTGTCCTGCAAACATGTCATCCACATAGCTATTACGGGAATTTTTGTTTCTGTCAAAATTTGCACTTGAAATCAAATTTTCATAAAAACATTAGAAATTTAAAAATTAAAATTAAATACATGAATATGCATGAAATACATCAAAATGGGATAGATATAATGGAAAATAGATGGAAAAATTAAGGATTAAGTATGTTTTCTCAAGCAAAAATAGACCAAAACTGAGGGCCAACAATGTAGAAACTGAAAAGAAAGAGCGTCATGTTGTGAGATTAACACAAAAATGTCACATCACCACATTTTCTATAACATATCAATAATGTGCCAGAAGAAACTGCAATTATGATACATTCAAATTTAGGTTATTATTTTAACATAATTGAGGGTCAGCGTTAGTTTTATGGGTGTTTACCACTGAATTGTCATCATTCTAAGAAATAAGGCTTCCAAGAGAGTTTGTTGCAACATTCAAGTGCCAAAAATTCACCACGTTTCTTAAACATGTTATATGAACAAGAAATTTGGAGAAATCATGAAGCATACGAAGAGCCTAAAATAAACTTAAGAAAAACATCTACCTTGATTAGATCCACTATAAAGTGTTGCACCACTTGGTATCCTTGATAAATGAGTATTTGCAACACCAACATCTTTAGTTACATCAATATTGTCACCTTGATCTTTAGGAATCCTTCCCTCCGCTTCTCTTAAATGTTCTGCATTTTCATAACTATCAGTTGTTGCTGAATTATTATGACTTTTCCTAGAAAATTCCAGAATTATGTTAAATCATTTAGAACTCTTCTTAGGATTTTTTTCACTACTCTCCTTTTGACAGGACTGAAAGGTATCTAACTTTCCACTTTCAGTTTTCGATGAGATTTGACTCTAGAATTTTGGGCATATTTTGTCTCCTTTTATGAAGTTTGTCCACTAGTCATAGAGATCTTCACGTTCCTTCCCTAATATTTGAGGTATCTCTCACCAAACACATAATATCCCTTTAGGTCAATGAAACAACCAAGTAAACAAGGCCAACTACTTCAAAGCTTAGCATCTTTTAAAGATCCCACCTCGTCTTATTTTGTCTTATTCAAACTTCTTCAAAAGGATTAAATCAACACATAATGATATATCATATATATTTCTATCTTTAACATGAATATTACAATTGCCATTCAAAGCACACCACATTGCTAGAATTAATGGACCTATTCATAATAAAAAACAATATGCTACCAATTGTATCATTTGGCCAAGTTAAATTGTGTACTCCAGTAAACCAAATAATTTTATCATATTATCCTAATTAACATGTAATAAACCATCCACATGACTAGTATATACAACAAAATCATATCATTGAAGTAAAATATGAAGGAGGGGAAGATCGAACATATAACAATTATCCCCAAACAATGTTTATAACTTGAATTCCTTCATTTCAATATGGTGAAACTGTGGCATGTAGCCTCTATGGAATGTAAGGAATTCAATGCAACAGACAAGTCTGAAAAGGAGTGAAGATATTATCTTCTTTGCACCATAGGTTTGTCTACATTCACATTTAACATACATCATCTTTACAGGAATTTCAATCTTTAGATCAGACAATTCAGGCCTTTAACAAGAGTTTTTGGGAATTCCATATCAAAATAACTTTCCTATAAGCATATAGGAATGCCTTTACGTCAATCCTCATATAGTAATCTTGTTTCTCATTTTGCATAAATACCTTGACATGGATTCAAAAGTAAACATCCCTAACATATTTACATCCTCTATTACCATTATAT
>APFE030113598.1:153144-176881 GCA_000404065.3 Pinus taeda | reverse complement strand
TCCCAGATCACATTAAACCACTATCAACAGTTTGAAGTAATGCAGTTATGCACTAAAAATAATGGTGGCCCACAGTTTCCAGTATAACATTAGAAATTAAAACATGCACAGAGCCATTACTAACCCTGAATCATGATAAATTCATAGAATGTCCAAACACCATAGTAAACTGTCATTTGGATTTTAAATGCAGATGCATCCATTCACGAAAAGAAAGAAAAAAGAAACTCAAGGCCTTAAATATCAATGCTTGAGCTCTGAGGCCAGGTAGTACATTTTCATTTGAACATCAATTATTAGGCGACCTCTCTCTTACTGCTAATGTAGTATAACTACATATGTATTTTCCATACAAACGTTAGAAAACATTATTAAGTCTAAATCAAAACCGCAGGCCTTGATCACAAACCAAAATGGCTTAGCATTGAGAAGCTACAACCCATCGATAATGTTATATTAATAATCACAATTGAAAGTTTCAAATAAAGAAGTTGATGGATGGATACTTTGCATAATGTCTATCTGCGTATTATATGTTTGGGTTAATGATGGTAATGCTTCCAGTCAGATTTGGAGAACAAAAAGTGTACATGGGACTTTAAATATTACAATAAATGTGTAGTAGAAGTTGAAGCCTCCAACTGGAGGACTCATGTGGGAATGGATTGTTTAGTTAGAGGATTTTGTTGTATCCACTCTTCCAACACCACCACCAACTTGTCATTCTACAACACAATGAATACACATAGGAATTGAAAATGGGAAGCGTGCAACTAAGAGTATTATAATCATCACTCTGGACTACCAAACAAATAAGATGGCAGACAAACATTAAACTATACACAATTTCACTATCCATAATCCTTGGCAAAATCATAAGCAACTCCTTTAACATTTCTAACAAGGATGTCATGTGGTTTCCATTGATTTTAGGCAAGGAGTAGGGTAGACTGGGTGGTTTTGGGCAGTGCTCCTGATCTGACTACTTATAGTGCTAGTGCTATCAGATAGAGACAAATGTTTTTTGCAAAACACCTGTTGAGGAGGAAGCAATTGCAACATAATTATTATGAATCAAGAAAATGTTATTTTTTTGGATCTCTCTTGGACTGAATTCCCATCCATGGTCAACAACACCATTCATAAAGTTATGCCTTAGTCCTGAAGAAACATTCTTGCATTCGCTAGTAGATTGAAGAGTCTCTGCTAACGGGCCACCTACTGGACTCTTCCATGTAATGGATATATAAATGTTGTGGAAATGCCTCTCCTCCTCATTAATTATGTTTCTTACTCCAAGACCAATATGATTATAATCATCGTAATCATGGTCTCTAGATATGGATAATTTGAAAGGGGAAAGTGATAACTTTCCATGAGGGGAGCTTGAATTTGTTGCAAAAAAATCTGAGGATGACATTCAAATTGAAATGGATAGTTTGGTGGTTGATGAGCTTCTATTTCATCGATATTCCTCAACACCTGACCATGAAAGTGTGGCTGCATTTCGAGATCAAGGCCAATCATCAAAAAAATGTGTTAGGGGTTGACCTTGTCCTTTACTCTCACAACCCACATTTTTTGACTCTACAAGACCGAAGCTTGAGCTTTTGAATGAATGTTATTGTTGCATCTACTGATTTGCATTTGTCATGAGACTGAATTCTTAGCCCAAAAGTATTTTTAATTGTGGGGAATTGTACTGCATAAAAGAACCATTTTGTTATGTCTTAACCTGTGAGACTTTAGATATCATACTTGAATGTCGACCAGTGTTGTTCACTGATAAAAGTATGGAATCCTGAATAAGCCCTCTTTTGCTTCCAGAAATATCAGAGAAATATACTTGCTCATCAATGTCTCCCCCTTTCATCCCATTCATATACCTACACAAAGTGTTTAAAATGAATCAGACATTTTTTGCAAACAATCTCTCTTTATGGATTGTAAAAGGAAGTCCCAAAAATGCAGCTTTACAACAAATATGACATGGTTATGAATAGATTTAGGGCTAAAAATTTAGTGTTATGCGATTTTCTCAAAGATCTAAGCACATTGGTTCTTGTATGATAAAGAAGCTTAAGTTGATATAGAAAAATGATTGCTTTCCTTGCAAGTATGAGAGTGAAATATAAGAAAAATGATAAAAATGATTTCCTTGCAACAACAAACCATCTACATTGCTTTACTGACTACAAACTAGTCAAGGTTCGGATATATCAGGTTAGAAATTCCAATGAAATTTGAATTAAAATGCCAGAAAACCTACAAGATGACAAGAATATTATTGGTACGGGGACTAAATAATGGGAATATTTTATTTATATACATGATATAAATGTGAAACGTGTTTGTAGATTTCAACTCGAAATAATAATCTGCAACATTCCACCAAATGCGATATAAAATGAAAATGATGTCTTTCCAAGAAAAAAATAATTTTCCAAAACCCCGTCATGAATGTTCATAACAAGCTTTAACAAGGAATGGATCTCTTTTTCTTTACTTGTATTATTTTCCAGACCCCACTGAAGAATCCAATCCCTAAATAATTTGGAGGAGGTTAGAATTCATTCCAAGAGGAGATTGTTGTTGTTGATGGTGATGATGGTGATTGTTAATAATAACTGGGGGATGAAGATTGCTAGTATGAATGTTCATGTTATGAGCAGTTTCCATACTAATAGAAGAAGGGGACGGACCATCAGAAGTATTGGTGTTTTTGGTGGTCATGGTGGGTGTCGGTCCTCCTAGCTATGTATGGCTGAGAATTAGGGGGTGCAGTATGGTCTTCCACAGGCTTTCTTGAATGATGATGGTCCATGTGCATGTGTCTCTCACAATACTTTTGTTCTGGAACCACGTCTCTGGAGTAGCGCCATTTCTTTCCATCATTTCTTAGGCATCTTCCAATCTTTCAGTTTGCATTGCTAGCAAAACCCAACTGGAAGGGACTCCATGCCACTGCATTACATATCAAAAATATATATCACCTTTTCACATTTTGGTAATCTTGGTTTCATGGGTTTCAGCATTCCAAGTTTGCTACAGCCTTTAAAAATGCATGGTTTTTGTGGGCTATGTAAAATCTTATCGCTAGGATGATAAGATCCAACCAACAAAATAGACAAGGCGGCCACACTCTTCCTAATGGGGAGAATTAGGTATGGAGGCATAAGAACACTAGCCATCATGTATTTAAAAATCAAGGCCTGGTGTTCCAGCTCTTGCCACTGTGATTGTGTAAAAGGATGGCATGTTCCTGTTACAGTCCCATGCATTCCTCCCATGTGACTTGCACTGTTCTTGCTTGACATGCCTAGAGGCAACCCTGTGAATATGTATACTAAAAAATGGTGACTAATATCTTATCTACTAATTGTCGTGATTATTTATGCAGCTCTGTTATAGATATAGTGCAAGAAGTTAGTAACAAATGAATAAACAACATTAAAATTTAACAAGGCTTGTGCAACTAACCAATGTGGTAAAACAAAACAAGAAATCAGTAACAGATGAATAAGAAATATTAAAATTTAACAAGGCTTGTGCAACAAACCAATGTGGTAAAACAAAAATCGAAGACAAATCCATACTCGCATTGGCGTGGGCACTAGTTTAAGAATTTCATAGAGAACAAATACTACTATGCTTATCACAAGGTCTATATCTGATAAGGAAAAACCCATAGTGACATTGATAATGGCCCAAAGAAGAGAAACGAAAAAACAAAATTAAAGTGTTATTATACCTTCTTTTGAATGATACCAGATGCAGTGAAGAGACAAGTCTGCATTAACTATCGAATTTGTATAAATGGAAAACTTACAACTTTATAACTCCAAATTAAACAAAATAAAGAGAGATAGATAAATAAACAAGTCAAACCCACAAGAGGCAACATACATGGTGCCCAGGTGTTCTCTCTGTTGGGTGTGGAGCCTGATTATCTTCTTTATTTAGAGGTATCACCACATTGGACGTGAGTTCGTAATGTGGCGGCAATGCCGCTCGTAAAATGTATGCTGCAAGGGGGGTCTAGGGGGAGCAGTTGCGATCTTTGGGAGCCCCCGCCCCTAGTGAGGGATCGAGGGCATCGCCCCCGAAGCTAAAAATAGATGTAAAATTGCCTTGTAAAATGTTGTAATTTCGTAGTCAATCTGGTCGTTCATTAGGCGAAGATCTAACGATAGAAGTTATGTTTAATTTAGGGTTTTTTTCCCTAGAATGAAACCCCTCGCTATATATGAGGGAATTGTATTGCGTCTATGTAGATTTGTATTCTAAGTGAGAAGAGAGAGGAGATTGTATGAGAGCGAAGAGGGAATTACAACGGATCTGCTTTAGGTTGTATCTCTTCATTTTGCTGGATAATATAAAAGGAAGGACTGGTTGTTTCTTCATGGACGTAGCCCAAATTGGGTGAACCACATATATCTGTGTCTGTCTTGTTTTATGTGTTTATATTTCTACAATATTTTATGTGTTCCATTGCTCTGTAATATATAATTTTCTAGCACTCTCTCCACAACCACAATAGAGAAACCCTAATTTGAATCACTAAAAAGCTAGGTTGTACACAAAATTTATTGTTTCAAAATGAAATGGTATGGGCAATGGAAGGAATCCCTTTGTTTGTCTAAAGGCAACCTATTAGTGGCTTCAAGCAAGATATTCGACCTCTGGAGTGAGTCTTTCACGTTCATTCTGACCACTGGAGGTGCAAGGGACAAAGTACCAAGACTAATTTGTAGGGGCTAAATTGAATATTGACAAGTTTACATCAAATATTTACAAGTTCAATTCTAATGGTAACCTGTTAGTGGATTCAAGAGATATATTCGACCTCTAGAGTGAATCCCGCACCTTCATTCTTCCCACTAGGAGTGCAAGGGATAAAGTATCAGAACTAATCTGTAGGGGATACATCGAATATTGACAAATTCAATTCAACAGAGGGGAACAACACTCTTTATTGTGCGAAGGAACAAAAGGTACTACTATTACTGCTTCATATGGGGATAATTACATGAACCCATCAACCTTTGGTAATCCATTATCATGAAGACATGAGTAAGGGAGACACTAGTGTGGAATCTGTGAGGCCTCATAAAATAACAAATAGAACAGGAGATGAAGATGAATCAAGGATTGTTGCAAGGAGGGCGAATGTAACAACAACAATGCATGTTCCACAAGTAGAGTGTGATTTGTTTACAGGGAATTGGGTTTATGACCAGTCGTAAGAGCTATATTTTCCTGGGGAGTGCCCCTTCTCCAGCGCTGACTTCAATTTCCAAAAAAATGGCGGAAAATATGCCAAATACTCCAGATGGTGATGGCATCCCATGTATTCATCTTTAATCCTGATCTTGTTATTTAGTTCATAATTCACAAGGGATATGGGATATGACCGTGATGATCTGCATGCATGCATGCCTCAGGTTCAATGTGTTCAATGTGTTTGAATTCCTGGAAAAGCTTAGGGGCAAGAGGCTTGTCTATGTGGGTGACTTGAACCAGTGTGAATTGATGTTATGCATTATCAGGCATGTAGTGGCTTATATATCTAGGTGACTTGAACCAGTGGGAATAAATGCATGCATTCTCAGGCAAGTCATGGCAGGGTAGATCGGGCTGCTTAGAACGAAGGGAAAATCTTATCATCTGATAATGGTCATTAGATTTAAATTGGGATGAAATGGGTAAGTAGAGACTTTTAACGACAAATCACTATAATGAAACTTGTAATAAAACACTTATCAATGAACCTTGTAATAAAAAAACTTATCAGTGTAATTATATGTGAAGAAAAAACTTATGGTGTAATTAAAAATTATGTGCGAAGAAAACAGTTATGGTGTAATTATCAGCATAATTAAATGCGAAGAAGTTAGGGATTGCTCGAGAGTGATTCAATGAAAGGAAATATTTCTCTTTCATTGAAGTTGTAATGACTTTAAGACGTGAAGAAAGCTCCCGAGTCTACAAAGTATTAGTGGGATGACATGGGTGAGTCTCACCGGGATGACGTGTGTAAGTAGAGACTTTGAATGACAAATCTCTACAGTGAACCCCGTAATAAAAACTCTTATCAATGAACCTCGTAATAAAATTAGCAACATAATTAAATGTGAAGAAGTTAGGGATTGCTTGGGAGAGCTTCGTTAAAAGGAAATAGTTCTCTTTCATTGAAGTTGTAATGAATTTAAGACTTAAGAAAGCTCCCACGTTTACAAATTATTCTTTTGTTTTAGGAAAAGTTCTTTTGACAGAGAACTATCATTTTTTTTCAATCGAAGAAATCGTGTTTGGAGCTTGGAGTAGCTCTCAGGTATATTTAATCATGTCTAGGATATATCTAATAATGTCTATAAAATGTTTAGGATATATATATCTATATATAGGATTGGACCACCAAATCTATAGAGACCAAACTTTCCCATCTAACTATTGTACCACATCTTTGGGACTTAGAGAACCATAATACACCTCATTCAATAGAAATTTTAAGTACAAAAAGAAACTAATCAGGAGAAAGTGCAGAGAAAAATAAATTCACTCTTTATCTCTCATCCAATTAGTAATATATTTTATTTGAAAAATTCCATTCATAGTGATAAACAGTTATCACAGGTAAAATTTATGGATGACTGCAATAGTGCAGCCAACATAAACTAAGTGAAATGAAGCATGAAATTTACCATTAAATTAATAAAAGTGGAGATTTTAACAACAAATCAATATCGTCTTACAAATTTCTGTTAATTGCACAAAAGCTGCTAAAGAAACAATCTGCAAAATGAAACAATTGTTAAATTAATATGAGTCCAACCAAGTTTAGAATAAATACAATCTAGAATAATAACTACAATTTGTAGATTTAAAATCTCATATGTCTAGCCATTAACAAAATGGAATGTAATATATGTTTCAAATGTTTTTGGTTTTCCTCTGTTTTATTAAATACCATTTTAGATCCATCTAACACCGGATCTATCATGTGTCAAGAGGGATCAAATCCCTTGAGGTGCAAACCTTCTTTTTGGAGTGTAGAACTCGAGGAAAGGTTTGTACCTCGAGGGATTTGATCCCTCTTTGCACATCATAGATCTGGTGTTATATGGATATAAGATGGTTCCAGTTGAGGGCAACAATGTCACATTTTTAGATTATCATTATTATATATATGTTTGAGGTTAATCTCAAAATCCAAATTATGTTTTTTTTGCTTGACATGAACATTTCATTCTCTTCTTTAATTTAGTCTTTGTTGATTTCCTTGAATGGTTTGTACATCTGCGTTTGGATTTTGAGTGGTTTGTGTGTTTATGCATTTGGGTTTTGATGGTAATGTTTGTGAATGTTACAATTGTTGTGTTATATTTTTTTTTTGTGTATGTAATTGTCTACTAATAATTAGTCGGTGGTTAAGAAGGGAGAGAATCTTGTCAATAGTTTGCAAGAAGATTGATATTGCACATCTATTTCATTTAATTTTAGGTATCACAATTTTTGACAACTAATTATTTCTTAATAGTGTCCCTCCAGGTATTACTAAATATACCTTGAAGAATATTTTTAATAATTTACCGTATCAAGATTACTCTTGAAATAATTTGTTTCTTTTCTAATGTTTGAAATAATTTATTTCCTTCAAGAATATTCTGACGATTTTTTTAATCTATAGACTATTTTGCAAAGTAAAAAAAGAATGTTTTTTTGATTTTTTTAATGAGTGGACAGATTTATAAAATCTTTACATTATTTGTTTCTCCAAACAAAAATCACAACTCCTTCAAGAATATTTTGATTTGTTTTGGATGTTTATAAATATATCTTTTCCTCTTACAAATATTTTGGTTACATTGTTGTATGCAATTATCAATTAGTAATTTTGAATATATTTTGAATATATGTAATTGCCTATTAGTAATTATTTGGTGATGAAGAAGGGAGACGATCTTGTTAAGGATTAATTTGCATTTTGCATGAGGATTGGTTTTGCACATCTATTCCATTTTAATTCTAGGTATCACAACTTTTTACAACTAATTAATTCTTAATAGTGTCCATCTAGGTATTACTAAATATATCTTGAAAAATAATTTTTTAATAATCTATAGCTTAGATTAACAAAATCTAATGCATCTAATGCAAGAAATAAAATATGATTAGAAAAGAACATCTACATTGAAATCAATGCATCTAATGCAAGTAATCAAATGAGATTAGAAATCAAAATCTACACTGAAATCAATGTATCTAATGCAAGAAATCAAATAGGATTAGAAATCCACATCTACATTGAAACCAATGCATCTAGTGCAAGCAATCAAATAGGATTAGAAATCAAGATCTACACTGAAATCAATGCACCTAGTGTAAGCAATCATTAGAGGATTTTTGAGGTCTAAAATGGGCCTCCTAAGAAAAATGTACAACCAAAATAAATTTTATAAGAACCAATAGGATTCAAGATGATAATGTCAACTATGGGGGATGATTCACCATTTTTGGAGTAAAAAAGTAAAAAGATTAAAAAATAATAAAATAATAAAACCATTTTTTCAACTAGTATTTTCAACTTATCTCCTTAAGGTTTTACTCAAATTTCAAGAGGGAGTACTTGTTGGATCCCAAATTTAATTTCTCATCCAATAAGTACCCATGTTACATACTTTTGATGGACCCTGCTACATGAAAAATGAGAAATACACGAAAAAATGTGATTGCAATCACATTTTTCATGTATTTCTCATTTTTCGTGTAGTAGGGTCCATCGAAAGTATGCAACATGGGTACTCCTTGGATGATGAATCAAATTTTGCATTCAATGAGTGTTTTCACTCAAAATTTGAGCAAACCCATAGGGAGATAAGTTGAAAATACGAGTTGAAAAAATGGTTTTTTTTCTTTTTTCCCTCTAAAATATGATGATGTAATCTAATCTTATTTTATTATTTTCATTATTATATTATAATTTCCTTATGGGGCCCATTTTAGACCTCAAAATTCCCCTAATGCAAATATAATTAGAAATAAACATCTAAACTAAAATCAATGCATATAGTGCTACAAGTAAACAAATAGGATTAGAAATCCTCATCTACAATGAAATCAATGCATCTAGTGCAATAAATCTTCGTCCCTCTCTCCCCCCTCAATCTAATTTTGAAAAATAATTTTAATAATTTACAGCCTCAAGATTAACAACAATTAATCCATCTTATGCATGCAATCAAATGGGATTAGAAAACAAGATCTACACTGTAATATATGCATTCAATGCAAACAACCAAATAATATTAAAAATCAACATATACACTGAAATCAACACAACTAGTGCAAGTAATCAAATATAATTAAAAATCAACATCTACATTGAAATCAATGCATATAGTTCAAGCAATCAAATAGAATTAGAAATCACCATCTACACTAAAATCCATGCATCTAGAGCAAGCAATTAAATGGGATTAGAAATCAACATCTACACTGAAATCAATGCATCTAGTGCAAGCAATCAAATATAATTACATCTATACTCAAATCAATGCATCTAGTGCAAGCAATGAAATAAGATTAGAAATCATCATCTACGCTGAGATCAATGCATCTAGTGCAAGAAATCTTCTTCCCTATGTCTGCCCTCCATCTATATTTATATCTCCCTCCATCTCTCCTTTATCTCTCTATCTCACCCCCCCCAACACACGTTATCTCTCTCCATATCTATCTCTCTGTTCCAATTTCTACCTCTCTCTTCTTCCCTCTCTTCACCTCTCGTTTATATCTCTATCTCCCTCTGCCTCTCCTTTGTCTCTCAATACCACCCCCGAAGCATACACACCCTTTCTCCAGATTTATCTATCTCTCCTTCCCTCTCCCTCTCTCTATCTCCATTATCACTCCCTCTATCTCTCTCTCAACCTTTATCTCTCTATGTATTTCTACTTACCTCCCTCTCTCTCCCCCTCCAACTCCATGTTTATCTCCCTCCCTCCTCTCTCTCATGTCTTGTCTCTCTTCCTTCCTCTCCCCCTTTCTCTCCCACCTCCCTTCATCTCCCCCCTTCTCTCTCTCTTCGCTCTCCAACTCTATCACTATCTGCCTCCCTCATTCTCTCTCCTTCTCTCTCCCCTTCCTTCCATCTCTCCTTTGTCTCTCTATCTCACCCAAAAACATAAACAGACTCTCTTCATCTCTCCCTTATCACTCCCTCTCTCTCTCCACTTTTCTCTCTCTATGTCTTTCTTCTTCACTCTCTCTCTCCCCCTCCAACTTCATCCCTCTCTCTCCCTTCCTCTCTCCCCCTCCAACTCCATCCCTCTTTCTCCCTTCCTCTCTCCTCTCTCTCAGGTCCTCTTTCTGGACCTTTCCCTCTCTCCCTTTCTCTCCTACCTCCCTCTCTCTCCCATCTCTCTCTGTCTCCCGCTCTCTCACTGCTCTTTAACCTTGTCCCTATATCCCTCCCTCTCTCCTCCTCTCTCCCTCCCTCTATCTTTGTGTCTCCCTCTCTCTCTTACCCTTCTCTCCCTCTCTCTCTTTCTTCCTTCTCTCCCTCACTCACTCTCTTCATTCCTCCTCTCCCCTCTCCTTCATTTTAACTCAGTCTCTCCTTTGTCACTCCCTCTATCTCTCCAACTCTATCACTTTGTCTTTGTTCTTCCCTCCATATATATCTAGAGTGAATATATATAACAAATTGAATATTAAATTAAATTTAATATTGTATTAATCTAAAGTTATTAAATTTAATAATATTAATATTAATATATATATTAATGTTATTATTAATATTAATCTTTTGATATCAATATTAGTTCTAATGATGTTTGTTTTCATGGTATTGATAACAAAATTTATAATAAAAACTGCATCAAATTAATATTTTCAATATTACAATTTTTGATGTGGAAATATTTATGTCTTTAAAGATTTTAATATATCTATAGAGTATGTTTTTTTTTAAGGTTTATTTTACAAATATTTAATTAAAAGAAATATTAAAAGATTTTGGAGCAAGATTTTGATTGTTTGTGTTGAAATAACTTTTTTCCTCTGATTTAAGAAATGGTATTGACGAGTAAAGATGTTTAAAATTTACCTAATTTAGAAATTTCGTGTGGTAAATTTTTTTGTTAAAAGTAAATTTATGATCCATTCAAATTTACGTATATAATAAAGCAACTGATGAGATAATTTAATATCCATTCAATATATATAAATAATATATAGTTATATTTAATAATTAATTTTAGCCTATTAATAAGATTAAAAAGCTATATATAATCTAAATATTCAAGTTATATATAATTTAAAATTCAAGCTAATATTTTGATGAAATGTTTTTATTATTTTTTGAGAGCCTCCTTAAAAAAATGTTTTAATTATTTGTTGAGAGCGTCCTTACACATACCAGTCATATTAGACTAATACGTCTCTCATCTCTCAGCACAATAAAGTTTGATCTTCATCTTCTACGTACCGATTTTATGAACTAGGTATAGAAATAATGACTGTAAATTTGTGGCATGATTTTCCCTTTGAACCTTAGCGTTGAACCGTGGGCATTCTCCATCAAAATCGTGGCATTTATTTTTAATTTACCCAAATGATTGAGCTTGTTTCATATTGAACTCGCGGGTAAATTTATGTCTCTTAATTATGATGACCCCTTTTGCATAAGGTAAGGCGTGTCCAGGCAATTTGAACAATAGGAAATCTCTTATGCAAACTCGGGGCTGTGAGACATCATCATTTATCAGCTGAATAGTGCATATTTTAAACCTTTTGTATATTGATTTTCTTCCTCCCTAGGCTTACATGACAAAGTGATGATTTTATAATTGGTAGAATATAATGTATAAATTATATGCACGGATATAAAACTAATAAAACTAATGGATAGTTTTATATATAAAAGTTATTGTATTAAATATATATATATTTTTTTGGAAATGAGGGGGTGAGTCTCTCTTTTAGAAGCTATATTAACTTGTATTCACAATTTATACATATGTACAGAAGCGAGATTGATTACAATATGTTGCGGAGCAACGCTGTCATTCAACGAGGGTCGAACCCAAATAGGGAGGCTATTAACTAGAGATTGATTACAATATGCTCCGGAGCAACAGTGTCATTCAACGAGAGTCGAACTCAGGTAGGGAAACTATTAACCGGCATCCCATCCATGAGAGATCCACACAATATATATATATATGAGACAAATACTTACTTTTTAAAGTGGTTGTTATCTATCTATATATATATATATATATATATATATAAAATAATTTAGTTTCCTAACACAATTTTGTTTTCAATATATGTAATATATATTAATATAAATAATAATGCGTTACAAAGTGTAAGATTGAATTATTTAATACATATTAGTATATATCATAAAGTTATATAAATAAAATTTTATTAATATATACAACTATGTTTATGTTTATGTTTATATATATATATTATAATCTATATCTATATATATCTTATATATCTATATATATATATATATATATATATATATATATATTAATTTAAATATATATTATGTTTACATTATAATGTGTATTATGTAATAAATATAATGATCAATTTTATGAATGTAAGTATCAAGTTAAAATGGAGGGAATAAACAACCAATTTGACCAAACGTGAAATGTGGGATGATGTGGCAACTGAAGGTATAACATTATCTTCTTGTGACTATTAGGAGGGTGTTGTCATAGACGTGAAATAGTGACCTCATAATCTCGGAAAAGAGCGAAGAGAGGTAAAAGAGCAGCAAGAAAAATGACAATCACAATGGCCATAATGAAGGGTATGCCAAAACAAAAGTTCAACAGCTACGCAAAGGGATCATCAACTACCAAAATGCCAGTAGAATGGAGTTTTTGAAAATGGAAAGTTAAGGGTCCCCATGATTTTGTTGGAAAAAAATATTGGGGGGGGGGTTGTGGCCACAATAGGTTCTTTACTTCTTCCAACGAGTCTTGACTCTTGTTGCATCCAGATCTTCCATGCTCATCGCACCATATAATGTTCAACGTCCTTGGTAAAAAACAACGTTCAATACTTCTTGAAAAGGTAATGTTCAATAACATCATTCAACATTCATAGATCTAGGAGGGTCTATGTAGTGTGTACGTAGTAACAATGCATTACTAGGAACAATGCCATAATAATGTGCTACCAACAATTATACTCTGCTACCAGGATGAGTAGATAGGAGCAGAATCGACATTACAACGGTAGCAAATTTTAGGGAATCAAGAGAGTTAGAATGCAAAGATAGAATGTTGAGTTTCTAACAAAGAGAGAGCGGATGGCAAAGGAGTTACTTAGAAGGAATGAAATGGGGGACCTGTGCTCTAATACCATTTTAGGTCAGGAAGATAACTCCTTGAAATTAATTGTTTTCTCTGGAGAAGAATATCAATACATAAATATAGGAGAGAGACCCATGGGATTCACATTCCAAGGTCTCTTCATATTCTTATTTGTATTTACATATTTACAATATATTTTCCCAATCCCAGAGGATTATGTGTCAACAAGGAGAAGAATGATGAAGCTACAAAGATATCTTAACACAACATGCAAGACCCCACTCCATATGCACCTCATAATCTCAATGGGCATACATAGCTAGAAAGTGCCCTTTGTGCACTCCATTATCTATTTATTAACCACTAAGACAAAGGGTAGGGGAAACTTAAAAATGCTTAGCTAGGGTTGAATGGGGAGATTATAATATATGAAATATTCTAGATTACTCACGTGTATTACTCACTTGTGAAAATAAAATTAAGGGGGGAATATCACTTTATACTACATTCAAATTTAGTGGAAAATTTTATTTCTTTTGAATAATGATGTTAACTCCAATATGGCGCTTGAATTACCAATAATATACATATAGGATTTAAGGATTTAATTAAATTTCTTCAATAACAAAATTAAGTCTATATTAAAATTCTTCAATAATAACACTAAGTATGAGATAGATTAGGCTTATTTTTTCTTTTTTGTGAATAATGCTAAACACCAAGACATCACAAATCCCAAAAATAAAATGTACACTTAAATTTAGCATGCATTGAAATTTTAGAAAAAGAGGAATTTAATAAAATGAAAGTAATTTCTTACACATGTTACTAGTTTGCAAAAGAATTTAAAATGTTGGTATAGAAGTACCTAAAACTTTATATGAAAATTCAATCTCGCATAATAAAAATTTATCTTCAATTCAAATTAATATCATAAAAAATATTATAAATTATAAATAATAAAATGAAAAAAATAAGATATAAAAAAATAAAAAAATAAAAAAACTTCCACATACATTTAAATAACACTTTTTCATTATAAAAATAAGTTTCAATTATATGAAGGTAAATAAAAATCCTTATATCCCATTATACTGCAAATAATTGATGGTTAAACTTATCTTAATCCTTTTAAGATATCAAAATTTATCTTTTAAAACATCCATACATAAATGATCATGAGGCATTTATCTTTAAAGTACTTTTTACAAGATTGAGAGCCCCTACCTTTCATCACCGCTTAAAATATGTATTATTTTTATGGCTGGAACATATTTAAATGAGAATGCAACATGCTTAACAAATTAAATTTTATTGACAAAAAGCATATTGTAATTAATGTAATGCTCCAACAACTAGCAGTTATCATGGTACATGAATTGGAATAATATGACATGCAATGCACACATTTTAGTTTAATATTGCACTCAACGTAGCGTCACAAAAATCTCAAATAAAAATTTTGGAAACACAATTTAATTTGACATTACATGAAAAAAAAGCATATATGTTTTTGAAACAATGTGTGATTTACTACCAAGTCTTTTTAATCAACTACAAAAATAGGAGAGAACACAAATAGAAATCAACATTGAAACAAGAGCATAAGACAAAAGTCATTATAGCATATGGAAAGTAATACATAAGTTTAATAAGCAACATGTGATAAAGACATTAAAATATATATGTGGAAAAGAAGCCACTGAGCTTTGTGACATTTTTCTTCTTAATTATTTTTTTGGTTTAATTTTAAGGTTATTGAACAACCTGGAACAAGTTAACTCCCCATATAGTCTTTTACATTTTCACTATTCCTTCACATTACTATGCAAGTTTGTGTGTTCTGATAAACATATTGGATCTTATATTTCTTTTTATTTTTCAAAACAATTGTGTTATACATAAAAATAAAAAATAAAAATAAAAATTGGTATTAATAGCGGTCATATCAATAGGTCAATTATAGTGTGGAATTAGGTACCCAAAATCTTTAGTACAACTCTCTAATTCTCAACATCAAACTTGGAACCTTTTACACAATGTTGCAACCCCTTCAAGTATCATATTCATTAGGTACCTTAATCATTAACAATATAAATATGTCTCCCTTAACTAAGTTAAATCTTCAAGTTTGGACCCTTGAATATCATGACAAGATGATCCATGTAAGGATCACAATGGAGTCATCAAGAATGTTGAAAATAAATCTTGTCACCAGCACTCTCACTATTTTGTTAGCCTAAAGTATCAATATGGATACTAGGACAAGTAATTAGATCTTCAAATGCTTAATTGAGCACAATAACTTTAAAAGATAATAGAAGATGAGAATGTTAAAGTCACACAATTACTTTAACACAACATGGGTGATGCTTAATTATGCAAAAGATGAAAATGTGAAAGTCACGCAATTAATTTTAACACAACTTTGATGATGCTCAATTCTATGCCTAACCAAGGTTGAATGAAGAGGGCCAAATCTATGCAATTTGTTATATGGAATGAGTACTACACTACTCTCCCTAAAATATGTGAAAAACAAATGTTGAGTACATTAAAATGGGAAATATCACTTTACATTAGATTCATACTTTGAAGAAAACTTTGACTTCAGAACAATAATGTTAACTCACATATGATGCTTAAAGGGCCAGTTATGTATTTAAAACTTAAAATGTCAAAAACAATAAGGAATCATTAAAAATCTAGAAAACAATTCATGTTAAGCATGAGATAGATTAAGATCAACCATTTCATTGTGAATAACTTTAAGCAACATGATATCATCAAAACCTAAAAGTACATGTGATGCACTTAGAGTTGGCATGCATTGAAGTTCTAGGAGATGAATCAATTGATAAAATGATATCAATTTCTATAGTGTATGCCACTTTCATATTGTAACACCCCCCCAACCATCCAGTGAAGGATGTTATCACTCAAATCTACCTCAGTTACCACATTTTTACAGATGGTTGACTCACTCAACAACCAATGAATATAGCATGTTTTACACGGGGATCCATTTTTTGTCAACTAGTCGTTGACTAAGAAGTCAGTCTTTTATCCATCGACTACCACTTGATTGATTACATGTATCAGTTTTCATGTTGAATTCCATTCAATCATCTATGTGAATTAACTATCCATCGATGTATTAATGAAATTGTTGCATAGTTTGTCTAATAATTGAATGCACAAATTCACTATTTAATAATTATGCCCACTAGGCTCTAATGAAAATTGACAACATTTTAACTAGACCATAATATTTTCTAGTTGCATTACCAGACTAAATTCTTCTATTATGATACCTTTGTACCATAATTCAGGTTTGTTGTGAATACCTCATGCAGACTACCATGGTATACTTCAGTTAACATGTACATAACAACAATATAAATATGTACAACACACAAAATATACAAATAACATTTACACATAAGAAATAATAACCACACAATAGAGATATTCATCTTGTGTAATTCCCCAATTGGTTGTAGATCTCAAATGTTCCAACAAATCATAGGCCTCACTGCTCTAATATTTCAACTGTACGTTGCCCTCAAGTTGGGGCTACGATTCCAGCAAGACAAAGGCTCACCTAGAACCAACTATATGTAATTCCTAGTCATACAAATAGTAGTAAACAAGTACAATCCTACATTCCACAACCTATACAACCCAATGCAGTGCACCCCTTATTTTCCTCTATAGTCCATCAAGTTGTACCACTACTCTTCTTGGGCATAGAACACAAATAAACTCTGACTTCTCAAAGTATTATAGCTCCAGAAGTTCCAACTACTATTATGAAACCAGCTCACAAAAAGATAGAAAAGATAGATCAATGCCTTAGAAATAAGCCTCTTCGAGGGGGCAACCTCCTTTACATTACAAAAATGAAAAAAAATTGGATGATACAAATGAAAAGACTTCCTTTCTATATATAGGAGTCTAAGGGGTCATAATATAATCAGAGTCAACATGACAATAATAATTTAAGGGCACAATAATAGCAATAGTGGGCTTCTATGGGGCACAATATTAACAATACTACATGGGCACAACAATATAATAAAGGGGTTGTAATAATAACAATAAGGGGTCACACTAGTAGTATAGGGACCTAACATACCCCTCTCCTTCAAAAAGTGTTGTCCTCAACGCTTGAGTAGTTCTTGATGCTTCTGTATAAATTCTTGTCCTCCATGTGGAATATCAGTTGGTAGTCTTCCCTTGTGAGATACTTTGAATTGGATCGATTTGAGCTATCGGGTTTTGTTTTTTTGACTGCTCCAGGCTCCAATAGGATTTTCTTCCTTCGCAAGTTTGGCTATTGTTTGAAATGGATCTTCTACGACTTTGAATGATGGCCACACTTCTTCGTCCTCTCCATTCATAACCTTGTTTCGTTTATCCAATCTGGTTGGATAATAGAAATGGCGCACAACAATGCTTCCACATCCTCATCCTTTCTTGAGAGTGCATCTGCCACAACATTTTTCTTCCATTTTTTGTGGATGATTTCAAAGTCATAACCCAACATCTTTGTCACCCATTTTTGTTGCTCTTCAGAGGGTAATGTTTGTTCTAAAATGTATTTAATACTATCATGATCTATTTTTACCTTGAAGTGTCTTCCCATTAGGTAAGGTCGCCATTTCTTAAGTGCGTGTAGTATTGCCAACATTTCCTTCTCATAAATAGCTTTCTTGAGGGACATTTGCTTGTATGTATGTAACCATAAAAATATCTAATCGCCTACTTCAAAACTTCTTTCATTGCAATGTTGATCTGCCTATTGTTTCATTCGATTCTACACCAAAGTGGCGTTAACCTTTAAAAGTTGGAGAACTTGTTGTCAATGCTCAATGTGATCTTTCACTGCTTGAATCTTTTTCTTCTTGATATGTCCTTCTATATTTAGAGTTTGAGGAGTGGTAATTTCTTCCATTGCATTACAAGATACAGTCGGATTCATTTCCTGATGCTCTATGTGATCTTTCACTTCTTGAACATTTTTCTTCTTGATATGTCCTTCTATCTTGATAGTTTGAGGAGTGGTAATTCTGACCATTGCATTACAAGATATGGTTGGATTCATTTCTTCTTTCTTGATGTTGTCTTTCACTTCTTGAAGCTTTTTTTTCTTGATATGTCCTTTTATCTTAAGGGCTTGAGGAGTAGTGATTATTTCCAATGCTTTACAAGATGTGGTCGGATTCATTTCTTATTTCTTCGGGGTTGGTTCCTGGTGTATATACTCTTGTTTTGACATTTCTTGATCATTTTCTTCCTCCTCTCCAAAATCAATGTAAAATAATTTCTTCTTAGCACACTTATGACCTTTAATGTATTTTTTATCACAATTGTAACAAAGCCCTTTTTCTCATTTTTCTTCCAATTGTTGTGGTGTAACCCTTGTAGGTTTTGGAAGGTTAGGAGAAACAACACTTCCATAATTATAGTCATGAGTAGTGGGATTCCTTGTTTCCATAATTTCGCTTTCAATTTTTCTTGCCCACCTGAATGCCTTCTCCAATGAATCAGGTTCCCAAAGACGAACCTCATGTTTAATGTTATCCTTTAAAGTACATATGAAGACATCAATCCTTTACTTCTCTAGAATATCATTTACTCTTATATTCAATTTTTTTAAGTCCTAAATGTGCTCTACCATTGAACACTTTTGTTTGAGATTTATCAATTGGCTAAAGAAGTTGTTTCTCTTTGTATCCTCATCATGTGCTATAATTTCCTCCATGAAAATTGACCATGTAACAAGTGGTTTACGAGAACAAATCCCTTTATACCATAAAAATTGATCCGGTTCTAAATATGAAGATGAAATACGTACCTTTTGTAACAGTTGTACCTCATGTAGATCAAAATATTGATCCATCTGTTGTATCCAATTTGGCAGATCCTTGCCATCAAACTTCCTCATATCGCATTTTCTTGATTTTAGGAGCTCAGTCTTGAAACGACTATAAATCTATAATTTTGGCTCTTTCAATTCTGAAATTGTGACCTGAATTAGCCCTCTGTGTCCTCTTTCCAATGCCACAAGTCTGATCAAAATTGGATTTTGCAAGAAAGAGTTATCCACAATCTCCCAAGATGGCCGATTATATACCTTTTCAGAAGAGCGAACTTGTATGATGTTCCACATGTCACTATTTTGACCTTTGGATATGAAAAATATACAAAATAAAATGCAGTCTGTCCTATTTCTGTAACTTCTTACAAAATTTCAATCTGATGCCCAGAGAGATAGTTATGATGATTATCCCAAGGTGACCTGTTTGGAATGTAATTTGGGGTCTGTAAAGACCCTAACTTCCTCTTACTATATCTCTGAAACCATGGCGAGACAGGGTTTGAAATTCAGAACCGAGGTTAAGATCAATTTCTTCTCAAATGGGTTTTTTTTTAGCTTCTAAAACTTCATAGCGAAAGAGTTATAGTGACAATTCCACGATGACCTATTTTAGTTGAAATTCTGAAGCTTGCAAAAACCCTAACTTCCTCAGATCATATCCCCAAAAATATAGCGAGATAAGCTTTGAAATTTGGACCTGAGGTTTAGCGCTAGTTCGTCTCAAATGGGTTTTTTTTCACTTCTGAATCGTGATAGAAAGAAAGTTACAACGGAAATTCCACGATGACCTATTTGGAGCAACGAAACCCTATAATCCAAATCTCTAATACCAAATGTTATGAAACCAGCTCACAAAAAGATAGAAAAGATAGATCAACGCCTTAGAAATAAGCCTTTTCGAGGGGGCAACCTCCTTTACATTACATAAATGAACAATTCTTGGATGATACAAATGAAAAGACTTCCTTTCTATATATAGGAGTCTAAGGGGTCATATATAATCAGAGCTGACATAACAATAATAATGTAAGGGCACAATAATAACAATATTGGGCTTCTATGGGGCACAATATTAACAATATGGGGACTACATGGGCACAACAATATAATAAAGGGGTTGTACTAATAACAATAAGGGGTTGCAATAGTAGTATAGTGACCTAATAACTACCCTCAAGAATCTTCGAAAAACCCCTCAAACTTCATACTAGGAAATTCTACCCAACTAATCCCCCCTCCAAGCTCTACCCTTACCCAATACAAGCAAGGAGAATTGGCCATAGAATTCCAACAAGGAATTTATCATAGGTTTACCAAGTTATAGGTTCAGTGGCTATCCAAGTTCACTTACCCTCAAGTATGAAGCATGAACCAATAACAAACCAATAATGAAATAGTAAGGTACCAAGGAGAAATGATGGTATAATGATCCTATAATGAATGAGAGATGTGATCTTTCCACCAAGTGTTGCATGAGGATCTCACACCCGCAACTTGGAAACTCACGTAGACCAATTCCCCCTCACTTTCTAAACTTAGGCTTATATCATGTCATCAAAACTTTGGTTTATATTCATAAAAATGACTTCCTGAATATTATATTATTTTCATGGATTTGGAACCATGTCATGGTTCCACCCCCTCACCTTTCACTCTTGTGGAGTGCTAGCCCCCCATAATTTTTCCATCTAGCAGTCTGTAATCATGGTGTATTTTATTAAGTTGGGTGTGAATACATATTATAACATTAAGCTCATTGGTCTGTTAGCACATAGGCTCTTCAAACTTAATCGCATAGTATTTTGGACTAAAAACATATAGACATAGGCATGTAAGCCTCGAAACAATATATACACGTGCACATAGGCCCAACACAACTTGGCTCATAGCCTAATAGAAATATGCACAAATACAACTTTAGATTCATTTTGGAGGTGTTACATTCCCTTCCTCCTTATTTATGCAATGTCCTCAATGCATAGTATACATATGTACAACCAAAATAAATGCAGGTATGCTTCCTGCATAACCTCCTCTAGCACCAATGTAGTGTCTTTAGGGTTGTAATAGATTTATTGGACAATTACCATCTATATGGATTTGTTTTAGAGTTCCTTGACTTTTCTGGTCTAGGATTCACTCTAACTCTACTTAAAAGTCCTCTTCATGATCTGCTTAAATCATATTCCAATCAATTACATAGTTAGCATTAGGCACATACTTTTTAAGTAAAGAAACATGAAACATGTCATGAATATGCATGTATGCATGCATTGCAAGTCGATATGCAATTGGAGCAATCCTTTCTAGGATCTCAAATGGCCCACAAATCTAACTGCTAACTTTGAATAACTTCCTAGTTTTAATGAAATGTTCCTGGACTTTACTTTTAGGAAAACATGTTTGCTCACTCTAAATACCTTGTTATTTGGCCCTTATGTACATAGATTTTGTTTACCTATCTTGAGTAGTCTTCAAGTTCTATTTTTTTTACCACTTTCTCTTCAATTTCCTCAAGCAATTCTATCCCAACAATGGTTTTATCCACTGAGTTATCCCAACTCACATGTGTGCTACATTTATAACCATACAAGGCCTCAAATGGAATCATATTCAAGGATTCTTAGTATCCATTCTTGTTTTCAAACTCTACCAAATGAAAATATTCTTCCCATTTTTATGGTTTGTCCATCACATACAACTTGAGCATATCCTCAATCACCTAATTGATCCTCTTAGTTTTTCCATCTAATTCTAGGTGATATGTTGTGTTCAATTTTAGACTAGTCCTAAATATTTCTAACAAACCCATCCAAAGGTTAGAGGTGAACTTGGGATACCTCTCTAAAATGATTGCCTTAGGTATTCCATGTAGTCTAGTGATTTCCCTCATGAATATCTCTACAATGTTGGAAAACTTGAGTGTTGACTTCCCTAGAATAAAATGGGAAACCTTAGTAAGTTTATCCACCACCACGATGATGGAATCATGTTACCTCACAGTCTTAGGTAGTTTCGGTAATGAAGTCAATATAAACAACCTCCCACTTCCACTTAGGAATGGGTATAGGTTGGATTACTCCCACTTGATGTCCATGTTTAGCGTTCATTTTTTGACATTCCAAACACCTAGTTATATAATCAACCACTTTCCTTTTTACATATGCAGAAAATTATTAATTTTTGATAGTTGATATAGCCTTCTGGCACCTTAGATGTCAAATATAGGGTACATTGTGCATTTCATTCACCACCCTTTTCATCTCTTATGAATTTTACATGTAAATTCTAGTTTTGTACATGACAAATCCATCCTCACTCAACTTATATTCTTTGTACTTGGGCTACAAAGTAGGATTTATTTAATTTGTACATATTGTTGATCCCTATTTCCATCCTCTAAAATTCTAATTTTCAGTTCATACTTGAATGCTTGTAGTATTCATTTCATGAATCCATTTGTTGAGCACATCCACAACCTTCTTCTCTTTCCCTTTTATTGTTGGGTATGTATTATATTCTTTTCATGACTATCTCCAGGCATTATTACATTGTGTCCGGGCCCAACAGGTGTTGTATTGTTTTCTTCTCAAAAATGTACGAAAAGAACCCACTTAAGATTTTGGATTAAAAAGAATCTCAACAATATAAATGGCTGCTAAACATTGTAGATCTGCAACAACTAATAGAAACAAAACCTACCAGAATTTTGAGCTATGCCACAATCATAGTTAAACAACAAAACGAAATAGTAATAAATCCAATCATCCAATGGAAACTAGATATACAAAGAATAATTTTATAATAACACTTGTGAAGGGAACAAATAAATGTTACCAATTCCCCTCTATGGGATGGGTTCTTGGCTATCCACAAACGTCTTCATCTTGTGTAGAGTCTCTCTCCTCTATAATGTGTAAACCCAACAAAAATATGGTGTGCGACAATGAAAATAATCAAAGTTATCATCAACAGTAAGTGACAACGTGGGAGGCTTCATCAAATTCAACCTCATGAGGTTGCAGCTATCAAAGAATGTATTCAATGTTTAGTTAAGGTGGTTTAGTCATAATGAGGAGTTACACTCCTAGTTGTATTAGGTCTCTAGCACTGCTAGTTAGCTGTCATTTGTATTTAATAGTTTGTTTTATGGTTAGAATAGGTGTCACTCATAGCAAATTCGAATTCTCTTGATAAGGGATGAGGGAATCCATATTGTAAATGCTATATATAAAGCAAGAGGTTGAATTAGCAAGGGGTTGGAGACTTTTTGGCTCAGCTGTTGCTCTATGTGCAGACTGTGTATATTTTTAACCTAATGCAGAGTTTCTACTTAGACAACTCAAGATTCAAGAAGACTTCTTGTATGTTCTTGTTTTTATGGCATCTTCCAATACTTACATTGCAGTGGTGTTTACTTATGATACTCAGAACTCATCAATGATGCTCTGACTTCTTTCATAGATAAACTAAATGTGTTTCACTATTTTATGTTTTCATTTCTGCA
>APFE030113598.1:125758-153124 GCA_000404065.3 Pinus taeda | reverse complement strand
CTAAAAGATTGGTTTGAAATAGTTACACCGAGATAGTTTGATCAGCAGCCTATCAGGGTCCTATTTTGGTGATAACAGAGGGGGCGAGACTAATGCAAGTATCCTTTTATGTTGTGGTACTAGACCTCAATGAGGCAAGGGAGGCATACCCATACCTGTAAACATAACTTATTACAAAAATAATGGTGTGCCCAGAAACATAAAACTAAGCAGTGAACTACATGTTGAATGATACATGACATGCTTTCATACAGAGCCAAAAAATGATACAATGCGTCCCATATACATAATGCACCTGGAAAAACATGAGTTAGGACTGAATATAATAATATCTAAGTACATGAGATATAATGACCCTTCCCTCAAAAAATGGGTGGGAGGGAGGGTAGAACAATCGGAGAAGCCCTGTTGAACAAGGAAGGGCTCTGCAAAATTGAATGGATCATCTCAAGGAGACGTGCATGCTATGAACACTGTGATCAGTAGGAATCAAACCCATCAACTTTGCGGAACTACATCTGAGGCCATTGCATAATAGGAATGCATCCAGGCATGTGGGGAGTTACCTAAAGGGCCACCCCCTCATGAGGTCTAAAACTTCTCACACACACCCAAGAATCACCAGTACAATTTGTTGCATCACTGGACCATCAAGTGTATGAATCATGAACATGAAACAACCAAGTCAAGGGGCAATAATGAGTCCCTCTGCTATATCTAAGGCACCAGACAAGAATGGAAGTTGAAACCAAGATACACCGCCCTCTAGGTTGTTCTTCTAGAATAAATGAGTTGATGTCAACAGAATAGGGCCCATGATAGGTGAAGCAATGAGGATCCTCAACTAAGGCATGAGGGAAAATAGTAATGTGACTAATGGACTGACAGCAGGGATAATGGAAAATTTAGGACTGAGGGACAAACAAATGACTTCCCTTGCCAGGGCATAAAGTGCATGGTTGACCTGGCAATGATTAACTCAACACCAGAGGGGATGGGGACAATATGACTTGAGGCCAAAATGAGCAACACAGGATGAATGGTATGCAAATATGGATGGAATATGGTGACATGATAGAATGGGGCCTGAAACAGACTCCATGGATGCAAGGGTGACTCATCGCAGATGCTTTGAACAAGGATAACTCGATGACGAGGTCACACAGACTAGGCCTGGTGGGGACCATCAAAAAATGAGTAAATGATGGTTACCTATGACAAAAATCGACACATGGTATGAAACGTATTAAGAGGAGGTGGGACTTAAAGTACAAGTGTCTCTTTGTGAAGACATTCAATTTTGATAGGCGATGAAGTGACCCTTCTTGGAAAAATGAATTCCTAATGAAGTGTCAAATCATCAAAAAATGAGGAAGACTCATTATAGTACTTGATGAGAGATTTCCAATGATGTTGACAGTTCGTAAAATTGACCTATGGTTTGGTCGCAATGGGTGATAGAAAAATTGTAGATTTTTCTATGAAAGGATGTTTTCCCTCCAATTTGAATTCATTTGTTAAGTGAGCTGTGGTGAATTTGGAAAGGAGGAAGAGGCCCTAAATATTGTGGAGATCATAGTAGACAAACCAACCGTCAAAATAAGGATCTGAGACTTTCAGGTAGGTGGCCTTATTCATCTTTTCAACTTTAGTGTTTATTTCCTAATTTTTGGCGCCTGGCAGCTCCCTGAGAGACCCCTACTCTTGCTCACAATCGCATCACACTTTTTGGGCCCAAAAGTTCGATCTGGCTCACAGGAAACAGCTGGAAACCTGTGAGCTCTCACTTTCTGGGAAGAAAACTGCGATTTGGGGTTAAAGAGAGGGTTGGTCTACAGGGCTGGTGGGGGCTGTAGGCTTATCAGTGTAGACCAATGTTTTCTTCTCTAAAATGACAAGACATGTGGTGCTTTACAAGCATGGCAGAGTTGAAAATCAATTGGCATGAATGAGACTTGGATACTCTTTGATCCGAGATCCAGATGGATTAGGGGGTTCGAGGGGCATTGGCTCGTTATGGGGTTCTCAAGTTGGTAGAGAATCCATTGATGAGGGCAAGTGAGCCCTTGTTATCGAGAATTGTGAGCTATTGGGATCTAGACCAGGAGGTCTTTGTCGTGTAGGGGCACAAGATTGAGATCACATTACATGATATCTATTTCTTGATCGAATTCCCTCTCCTCGGAGTGGTGGGGGATATTCATTTGGTGTTGCCTCGTGGGAGGAACATTACTGAGTTTGTGAAGCGCCATTATCCACAGGATGTACATGTCAAGGGCACGACTATCCCCACTTGTGATCTAGAGAAGCTAGATACATAGGCTATTTTGGCAGCTATGATATGGGTCTTGGGCAGCCAGGCATTCCACCAAATCACTAGTGGGTAGATGATGCTGGTTGAGAGTGTTTTGGTCGGGACCTACTATGGGTGGGCCCAAATGATGCTGTTGTCGTTGAAACGATAGTTAATTCTATGTAGGACGTAGGTGAACTGTGATTGCACTTTTGGTATAGTACTGTGTGCATTCTTCTTTGAGAAGATACCCACCATCCATCCTCATGTATAGATCTGAGATTGGGGCCCACAGGAGCCCAGGATGCACTGTTGGTGGCAGCTACTACGGAGAGGAGGAGGGGGAGTCGAACGGGTCTTCCAACCTGAATTTTTCGCACATTGGGATCAGATGTCCCTCTACATTGATTATTACCCTTATAGTGGGATGAATTATCAGGGAGATCCTAACTTGCCACTTCTGCCTGGGCAAGCATGGGGACCAGACGATAAGTATTAAGTTTCTATTTTTATGGTGCGTTTCATATTTTTATCACATGTATATGCTACTGAGTGTAAAATATATTGTATGCGGACATAGCACTTGTAAAACCGGCAAGATATGTAGGACAAGCCACAGTGCCTAGGGCTGCAGATCAGGGAAAATTGTCGTCACGACAGGGTCTAGAGGAGAGTGCGCTACTCACTGATCTACATCGTAGGTTTGAGGGACATTTGACTGGAGTATCAAACTGGGGATGGCATGAGTTAGAAGATCAATACATGGATGAGTGTATCGACCTTCCCTTAGAGTGGCAAGGTATCATGCTACGCGTGGTGATGGCTGGTCAGGCAGTACATGATCTACGTGTAGGTGGAGTAGATCCTTTGGCACGTGATTCGTCGAATAGTGACTAGATGTAGGGACATGTGGGTCCCTTTGATTTTGATTTTTGTAATATGCTATGGGCATGTCAGATGTATTTAGAACTATTGGTTCCAAATACTTATATGATACATAGTATGATTATGCATTTTTATATGACGATGATGGTTCACCATGTGTTATGTTTTATGGTTGTCTTATGTGGTATACATGTGATAAATGCCAATCTAGAATATTATTTGCAATGGTATCTACATAGTTATTTTGGGCTCTAGGAACATGACTGAATGTAATCCTTTCAAATTCACGTACTAACAGCTTAACTCGTAGATATTTTCTAAATAGGACTTGGTTATGCACATAATACACACCATTCAATTGCATGACAAGTAGCAAGGAATCTAAATGAACATGAAGATGAAGGATGCGATGAGCAAGGGAATCAACTAAAAAACCTATCATTGCATCATATTCGGCCTAATTATTGGTGGCATATCCAATGCACACACCATTCGAAAGGACTAACGTATGTAAGGGGGTAAAAATGGCCCAGGCTACCGAGTCTAGATTCTGAGAGAAGTGACTCACACCATCAGCATGACTGATATACGTTGTGGATGATGGATCCACCCGAAAGGTGCAAAAGACAACGGATGAGATGATGCAATCTACCTAACTTCATGGAAGAAATAAAGACACACAAATCAAAGGGATGTGCTATGAGCAAAATTTCTTGAGGTAGAGTGCACTGGGAGAATTAGGAAGGAAGTGACCTTCATAATCCTCCAAAAATATGCCCCCTTGGCTAAGTGCAAGGGTAATCAGGGGTAGACATAACTTCCATGATGTCCTTATCAGACTAGAGGATGGGCAGACGGGAGGAATACTAACTACATGATGCAACGACATTACCAGGTGCATCAACCTGAAAAATAAAATTCACATACGCATCATCTTGGATGGTAGACGACGATATGGTACATGGAGGATCTACAGATGCTGAGACCTAGGATTCTGTCAAAAGAGGTTCAATAGAAACGCACGTAGAAACCTCATAAAGGTTTTCCTGCAAGAAACTCAAGGATGACGACAGGTAAGGGATATGGCGTGTGGTTTCTGTCACCTTGACAGCGGGGGGATGGATCACAATGGTGGGACCAGAGTCTCCCCATTCCAGTTGACTAGGGGTACTAGAATCCATGGGTAGAGGAGTAGGGGTTCTACTACAAGTGGCCTCATATTCGCAAAACACTTCAAGGCAATCACAAAATTCATCGAGATGAGGGCAACAATGGGAATAGTGACCATGATGATCACACAGGGCACAAGGGTGATTTGTGTGCAACGTTTTGAGTTTCTTGGGTAGAATTGGTAAGTTAACATGGACTTCATGGATATTTGACTCAGGGAACATTTCATGAACCAAAGGTTTAAGATGAGGAATCTCAGGACAATTATTGGTGGCATGCCCAACAACTTTACACAAAGCACACGGAGGTAACGGCTTTGGGGCCTTAGGGGTTGGAGGAGCTTGGGGAGCCTTGTCTTTCGGTTATTTTCTCTTAGCTTTTCCCCCATGTCCGGGTGCTTGCGCAACAAGAGTGGGTTCCTATTGATGCTTTGATGGAACTGAAGCAGCGACATGGGCTGTAGGGACTGGTTGAACTAAGGTCAATGCATGATAAGGTCTTAGCTGACCATGTGGAATGCTTGTAGGGGGATAAATGTACCATAATGGGATCCACAAAGTTATGTTAAGAAGGACCAGAGAAGCCATGACAGAGACAAAAAATACTCCTAGAGGGGGAAATAAGAAAGGTAATTGGCCTACAGGGTAATGTCCCAGTGGAATAGATCCTGGATGGTTGAGACTTGGAGGAATAGTTCCTGGTGGCAACATAGGAGAGGCACCCACAAATGGAGGAGGTCCTTGGGGGGTGGATCTAAAGGGCTTAGCTGGGATGGTAACTTTAAGGTGTTGAGGAGCTCGTTTTGGATCGAATGTACCAAACTGCTTAAGGGTAGCCCGTGACGCTTGTAACATGCAAACATTCATAGAGTTAGGCTCTGATATGGGAGGGGGAGGACTAGGGAAAGCACCCAACAATGAGGAATATTTATAGACTCCAGGTGAAATACCAGTGAGAGGAGGTGAGGACTACTTATCCGATATTGACGAGATAATGGACTTGGGGGAGGTCACGGATGCCAACTTGTAGTAAGTCAACTAATCAATGGTAACGATCTTCCATTCATGGGGGAAGCACATCTTGCGGAAAACCGCAAATGCGACAGCTGACATGGCATATGTGTAACTACGACCTAAGAGAATGTTATAATCCAAAGGGGCATCAATAACCTCAATGTTGACATGAACAATCTTGCCCGCAAGGGTCATTGGAAAGTTGTGGTACATGACAAGGGGTTAGGAGGAGTGTCTGTCCCAAGCACGCAAAGTGATGGTGGAGGGGGACAACTCAGGTGACTTAAGTTGTTTCCAAATGGCAGCGGACATCACACAGGTGGATGCACCTTTGTCAATAATGCATTGGGAGATTATAGCATTACAGACTCTAATTGGTATCTGGAAAGAAACAGATGAAGGCAATGGGGGATGTTCTGATGTATCAACAGGGAAGATAATCAAACGATTGTCAAAAGGATCTACTATCACCCAAGGCAGCTAGTAGAGCTTTATTTTGAGATGGGCATGACTGGAGGACTTCCAGCGTCAACATGGCAGTAGGTGATTGTGCCAAGTGGTCTACTACACTATATGTATGGGCGGCTCGGTTAGAAGCCGCATTACGGTGTAATAGTCCCTTGAGGATCTTGGGAATTACCTCAACTTTGGGTTGAGGGATCTGTAACGGACCATTTGGTGTCATAAGAGGCTCAGTAGATTCTTTGGTTTTGGACTCAGTAGCAGATGAAGTTGACGGCTTGTCATATTAACGCGACTGAGTTTGTAGGTTGATAGCAGAGGGGTTAACCTCATTAGAATTCATCATAAGGATCTGGTAGTGACCAGGACCAGAAGGTTGGGGGGGATGGGTTGCTTGACCTGTTTGAGGTTGAGCAGCAAATAAATCCTTTCTGAGGGAAAGGACTTGTAAGCACTACTGGTTGAGATGGCATAGGGTTTTGAGGTGATTGATGACCTCTATAAGCTACTTGATCTTCCCACATTTGGCACATCTGGGGTAAGAGAGGACACTCATGTGTATAATGGACATGTACAACACAACATGTACAAGGCTTGTTCGTACAAATAGCCTTGTTCTGCTTGGACTGGCTGCCCTGTTGCTGGTCATTGGTGTTAGGCCGGTTCCCTTGGGGTTCACTAGGTTGATTACCTTGATTACCCCGGTTACCCTTGTTACCCTTCCCCTTATTCTTTTTCTTCGAATTTTGGGGATTGGTCGCACTCTGCTATGCAAAAACTTGACCCTGAGGGGGCAGTGGTTGTTGGGGCCAAGGATACATGGGAGGTTGTGATGCTAATGCTTGAGGGGCTGAAGAACTCAACTATGCATAATGAGGAGCAACAGTTTGGTAGATAGGTTGGGGTCCTGAAAACATGTTTCTAGCGGGAGGGAAATGAGTGTTAGAGGAACAGGTGCCAATTGCAGATAGCCATAACTTTGTTGAGTATATGGCGAAGGATGTGAAAGGGTTCCAATGATACCATCATCGACATGAGATTCCCCCAGTGCATTAGAACTTCCAGGACGAGGGAGGTCTGGCATGACTGTATAGACATAATCAAATTGTGCATAAATTAAGTCATATCATAGAGCGGTTTGGAGAGCTTCTTCCTAGGTCTAAGGAAAGTGGGACATGACATCTTTTCCAATGGGTGCTAAAAGGCTCCTAAGAAACCAAGCTAGATAGACACGGCCATTGAAGGGCAGGGCATGGCATGTGCTCCTCCTTCAATGCCACCCTTGAACATGGTCGGAAAGGCGAGTGGCGAATGACTGACGGAATGAGATCAATAGCTCTGTACTAGTGTTGTACCGGAGAGGTAATTGTAAATATGAAAGGAATGCTTTAGCAAGCATCACGAAAACAAAATGAGATGCGGCGGGCTGGTCTACATACCATTTTTTAGCATCTCCAGTGAGCGTGCGTTGGAATAGCCGAAGACGAATGGAGTCATCGATAATGGAGTTGGACAAACACCACATGTGGAAGGATCAGACATGGTTGGTAGGATCCTCTCCATAATTACCCTCAAACTTAGGGATGTCTGAGGGAATCTTAGTCGGCATAACAGGCCAACCGGCATTATGGTGTATGGGGTTGTTTATCAACTGGCTAAAATCTAGTATACTTAACCCAGCCATAAAAGGGAGCATGGGGGATGTCGGAACGGTTCCTGAGACAATTCTCCTTGATGTGACTACCGGGATAGAACTAGATCCAACACTGGGTTGGGTTCCTGCACCAGCTGTGGTTCCAGACATGGTGACGATATGCAGTGAAGGAGCCTCGTAATTAGATGAGGAATCAGATGAACCAGGAGAAGAGTTGGTATGTGGACTCGGAAGGCTATGAACTCGAACTGGAAAGGGAGGGGTAATATGCCCAAGCGGAAACTAGGGGTGAAGGCCTAATAGTCTTCGTGGCAAATGCGTTGGTGGTGCAATGGTGGTAAGACACAGGTGGCACGAAAATGGTGAAGGGAGATCGATACTATGCCTTTGTCTTGATGAGGGGAGATAAAATTATTATGTTAAGTCTTGGCTTGGCGGTGTAAACCAAGGGCCCTTCACTTAAGGTGTGGTTGTGTGTGCAAGTGTATGTATTGATTAAGCCTAGATCATGTTTGTAGAAAAAGGAAAAAAGCTTGCTGAAAATAAACTAAAATTAGAAACAGAAAATGAACAGCAAAGCAATTAACTAAACCCCACCCAAACTGGGTTTGCAAACACTATGCTGGTTGGTGGCGAAATCGACTCAGAAATGCACTAAAAAGGTCAAGAGATCTAATTTATAGTGTCACTGGGATCAAATGACACTAGATTGCTGGAAAGTGGTGCAGCAACAGCAAAAAACCAGAAAGGAAGATCACCGCAAAAAGATAGGGAGGTGGGTGAAATACCTAGGGCAACCGATGGGACCCTAAGGCTAATCACCAAACAAGTTTTAATATGAAACTATGGATGGTGACAACCTATCTTTATAGATCTGAAACAAAAGGGTACATATTTGGAAACTATGGTTGAAAGTGTTGCAGAAACTCAGACTACTCACTTAGCTAAAATCCTCCTTTAAAAGTGGAAGCGTACTAGAAGCCCTAGGGGGGATAAATTCCACTTTGACGAGTAAATCATAGTAGATCAAGGCTTAAATGAGATGAGACAGAGATCAAACAACCTAGTAGACAGCTCTCGACAAAACCCAAAAACAGATCTAATAAAAACCCAAAAACCCTAAAACTGCAGGTACTGACCTATTTTTAGATGAGATCACACTTTTTGGGCTGAAAGGTGTGCTCTGGCCTCCAAATCATACTTTTTGGGCTAAAAAGTGTGATTTTTGCACCATGATCCCCGGTCGGCAAATCTAAGAAAAAACAGTCGCCTATGTCGCGACTGGTTCCTGTGACCTGCGGAAAAGACTAGAAAACTTGCGAAAGTCAGAAATTTAATAGATCTAGGGTTAAAAAGCTAGGAAACATTAAGAGACTAAAAAACAAGAAACCCTAAGCTGAAAACCGAAGGTCACCCAGGTTTCTGGATCTGAAGTATAAAACCAGTGGAGTCGCCAATTTTGTTGTAGTTTTTTCTTCTCAAAGATATACGAAAAGAATGCACTTAAGATTGTGGATGACAAACAATCTCAATAATATAAATGGCTGTTAAAAATTGTAGATCTACAGCAACTGATAGAAACAAAACCTGCCAAAATTCTGATCTATGCCACAATCATAGTTAAACAACAAAAAGAAATAGTAATAACTCCAATCATCGAATGGAAACCAGAGATACAAAGAATAGTTTTATAATAACACCTGTGAAGGGAACAAATGAATGTTACCAGTCCCCCTCTATGGGATGGGTTCTTGGCTATCCTCAAACGTCTTCAGCTTGTGTAGAGTCTCCTCCTCTATAATGTGTAAACCCAACAAAAATATGGTGTGCGACAATGGAAATAATCAGAGTTACAACAATGAGTACAACAATGAAAATAATCAAAAGTGAATAATGAATGGAAAACCCTTCTATTTATAACAAAATATTGAGTTATTCTCAAATAATGAGCAATAATAAAATATTATTAACCCCATTCTTGGAATAACTACTTGAAATATTTTATTATATTTGGTTAGGAGGGAAAAAGTATTTAAATTTTTATTTTAAAATAATAAATAAATAAATGATTTATTTATCATCTCAAGAAATTGGTTAAGGAATAATAAACAAATAATGATTTATTTAATTATTCCTAAGGGATTTAGTCAAATTTGACAAAGAATAATAATTAATTAGTGATTAATCAATTATTCCTAGAGAAAAATAAGATAATTAATGATTTATCTATTTATCTATTTATTTTTCATGATTGGGTCAAATATGACAAGGAATAATTTTTCCCATGGAAAAATTCGTAATTTCATTAATAAAAGAAATTACATTTTGTAGATGCTTATGCATATTCCGGTATTTCTATCGATGGATAACGGCTTCCATAGAAGCAACAAGACCTACTACCAGAATCCGCGCAGGGTGGTAGTAGCCCAAATAGAGTATGTGAGAAGAGTCCAAAATATAACAAAATAAACAGCATTATAAATATTATCTTAATCCACGCAAGGAGATAATACCAAAAACATGTACTGTGCCAAACATAATATGGCCGCATATCAAATCATAAACAACAAAATAAATATGTACAATAATTATGATTTCAGTATCCAATCATTAGTCCAAAAAGTCCATAAGAGGCCTGTGATAGTACTGGTAGAGTTCTCCATCAATCTATTTGTTGATCAGTGAGACGCCCTGCTCCCGGATCGCGCCTTCTTTGGAAAGACGGTCAGCCTCTATGTTCCGCTCCTTGTATATATGATTACATGAAAAATAGTCAAAATTGGATATCAATCTTAAAGCTTCATCAAGAATGTGTCTCAATGAGAAAGACCAGCAAGAAGAACTTCTATTCAACCAATCATAGACAATATTAGAGTCACCAAACAGTTGTAATGCATGGCAGTTCTTCTCCAAACTAAAACGTATGATATGAAAAGTTGTTGAAAGCTTTGCAAAGTTATTCATTCCCCTTCTTAAGCCCATAAACAGGCTCTATGAATACCTCTCAGATATGTGAAGGATAGCACCCCCACCACAGTTGTCTTCTTGCACAGCCCCATCAAAATATGCCTCGGGTCGATTGAGGTCAATCTGTTCCTGAGAGATAATACGAGTGCTAGGGGGGTGGGTCATCAGGGATAAGATCGTAATCCACTTTGATCATGGTTGCTATGCTAGAATATCTAGGGGGGTGTTATGGAATATCAAATGATTGCGAGCTATCCAGATAGCCCAATAGAACAACTAGGGAAGGTTTCTTAATTTATGGGGAAAAACAGAATGAAACCAAAGGTTCCAGGCATCAACCAGAGAGCCCGGTTGCCAGTTACTATTTGAGGGGACAACAACAGTCACAAGATTCCATGCATTGCGAACAACATGGAAATTCAAGAAAATGTGGGAAGCAGATTCACCATCCATGTTGCAAAAGTGACACCAGTGAGGGCCATAGAAAGATCTCTTCATCAGGTTATCCCCTGTGGGGATTTATTTTTCAAGATGCACCAAATTAGAACTCTGGATCTAGGAGGTGCCCTAAGTTTCCAGAGGTGTTTCCACCACTGATGAAGGACCTGGGGCTTTTGCAGATCCGCCATAACAATATAACCCTCCTTTGGTGTATATCTCCTTGATTTCACCAAAGCCCAGATAATCTCGTCCTCCCCATCTATAATTCAGATATGAGCCTCCATTAGGGCCTATGTATAGTCCCTCCAGAGCTGCCTACATTGAGGAGGGATGTTGAGATGATTATCAGTTTTCCAAGCTTGTTGAAGGAAAGTGGAGTTGTGCTCATCTACAATATGAGCTAGGTGTGTAACATTTTTCTCCCTTAAGTGTGTTAAGAGTGCCAGACGTAAACTGTGCATGTTCCCACAACCTATCCATAGATCTATCCCAATGCACACTCTGTTCCCCGAATGAATCTGCCAAGTAATGCCAGAGCGAATGGCATCCAAAGCTTTCAATACAACCTTCCAAATTATCGAAATACCTGTATAGGGTCCTACCGATCTTCGGATCCAATCCAGTACTTGTGCAGGGGCGATATATTTCAAGTAAGCCACCCTTGTCCATAAACTGTCTGAAGCTACCAATTGCCATCCTAGTTTCGTTGCCAGAGCTGAGGAAAAATCATCAAGCATTTTGAGACCCTATGCCCCCCATTTTTTAGGAAGTGTGAGTGCTTCCCAGTTTTCCCATGCATATATTCTCCCGAGTTGTTTACCCCTCCATAAGAATCTACAACAAATATTTTGTATCCTGGACAAAATGCCACGAGGAAACCAGGCCAATGACATCCAATAGACCGGGGTCGCTTCCAAGACACTCTTGATGAGTGTCAAATGGCCAGCACGAGATAGAAATCTTAAGTACCATATGCTGAGCCTTTTCTCCAACTTTTCAATGAGCCAAGTCCAATCCTCTATCTTGTACCCTATTGGATTTAACTTATAACCCAAATATTTCAACCCCTCATTCAGTTCCAACTATGTGAAGTGGAATCTGTGGAGAGCATAATGAATTTCGTGCTATGAGCATGTTGTGGCCATCAATGTAGATTTTCCATCGTTAATGATCATCCTTGTGGCCTTATAAAATAAGTAAAAAAATATCTCTTATCAATGTCAAATCCCCAACACTACCATTGAGAAATACCAACACGTCGTCCACAAAAAGTAGATGTGTAAGTGTGCAATCATCCGTTAACTTAATACCACTAAGTCTTCCTCACCTATGTTCATCCGAAATAATCCGACTGAGCCCTTCCATGACCAGGAGAAAAAGCAGTGGTGAGAAAGGACACCTCTATCGCAATCCTCGAGCCGAGGTGAAGAATGGGGTAGCACTTCCATTTACCAGTACACTGAAAGGAATGTTAGTGATGCATCCTATAATCCATTTAATGAAAGAGAAAGGGAAATCAAGGTGGGTTAGAAGCATTCTCAGGTATAACCAATTCACCATGTCAAAAGTTTTAGATAGATCCACCTTCACTATCATACCTTTGCCTTTTTTGCAGTGGAGTGAGTGTAATACTTCTTGTTCAGTCCCTATCACCTCATGGATTTGCCTGTCCTTCAGGAATGCAAATTGTTCAAGAAGGATGTGCTTTGATAAGACATGCTTCAATCTGTTAGCTATAATTTTAGCTACAATCTTGTACAAATAGTTACAAAGCGAAATGGGACGAAATTCATCAAATGTGGAGGTAATGGCTGCTTCCAAGCGTCCCAAAGTTCGAGACTCCTCCACAACACTCAGAAGATCAGGCCTTATCAAATCAAAAAATGCCAAATAAAATTCAATGGACCAACCATCAGGTCCAGGGCTTTTGTCTTTGTTGAACCATATAAAGTGGCCTCCAGCTCCTCCAAAGTGACTTCTTGTACCAATTCCTCCTCATCCCCTAGCTCCACATATCTAGGGAAAAACTGAGCAACTCTGATTATTTCTGCTAAATTAGTCTCCCTAGGGTCAAAGTAGGTGATTTTAAAATGTGAGTTTGCAAGTGTTACGAGCTAAGGGGAAGTGTTTGTTGTTCCACCTTGACCATTCTGCATTTGCCAAATAGTATTTATAGCTTTCTTCCCATTAGCAAACTTTTGATAAAATTTTGTATTTGCATCCCCCTCCTATATCCAGATGGCCCTACTCCTCAATCTCCATTTGTCTTCTCTTTCCTTGAAGATATTACCACGGGCGGAGTAGAGGGATGTGATGTTGTGCTTGTGTTCCTCTGATCTATAAAGTCCACCCAGCTCCTTTTCAAAAACCTCCAGTTCAATCTCAATCTGTCTCAACGCTTGATCATCCTGTATTATTTTTTGATGAGCCTAGATTTTGGACATATTTTTCAGCTCTATTAGATTGTGGATAAACCCAGCCGTAGCTGAGCCTCTAAGCCCTAGTGGGTTCTTTTTCCAGTAGTCAGTGATCATGATGATGTATGATGCATCCTTAAGCCAGGTAGAACTGAATTTGAAAGGTCCCTTCGGCCTGTCTTTACCATTTTCCAATTCCATATAAATAGGAAGGTGATCCGAGAGTCCACCTGTGCCAACCCATTGCCTGATATTGAGCCCTAGATCCATGACCTGTTCCTTGACAAGAAATATGTCCAGTCTCCTAGCAAGTCCATTATCATCCACCCTATTGTTCCTCCAGGGGGCTTGAATTTTTGCAGTAGGTATGTCGATCAAATGGTGTTGATCCAATATGGATGAGAAGTAGTCCGAGAGGGAATCCCTTTGTGTTCGATGACCCCAATATTCCGCATGCCCTATAGAAAAATTGAGGTCCTCTCTGGCTATTAGATTCTCAGCTGAAAAAAGTTCCAGATTTAGCAGGCGATCCCAGAAATCAAGGCGGTTCTAGAAAGGCCCATAAATATTGATAATCCTAAAGGGAAACCCTAGCTCGGTTGAATGTACATCTGCACCTATGAAGTCCTATCCACCCCAACAATTAATTTCCTTGATAGAGTGAATATTTATGCCCAAAGCAAGTCCTCCAGAACGACCATGGGCATCCAAACCTGTAAATCTCCACCCTGGCAGAGAGTGTTTGAGTGTTCAAGCAATATCATTAGCTGGGCCCAAGGTCTCCTAGAGGAAAATAGTATCCAGTGCGTCAGCTGAGAGTAACCGACAAAGAGCTAGTTTTTTATCGGGCCTAGCTAGCCCTCTGTAATTGTAGGATAGAATCTTCATGGAGGGGGTTCGAATGGGGTTGTTCTTGCTCTAAGAACCCCGGGAATGGTAGATTTCTTTCCCAAAGCAATGTCAATGTCTGCTTGGGCTTGGGCATTTTTAAGTTCAAAGGGGTGGCCTCGAGTAGCCTTGAAAGAAGGTGGGGGGTGGAGGATATCAAGTCCCACATGGTCAGGGACCATGTTCCTTGATCGAGACCGAATATTGTATCTAGGAACTAAGGCCGTTGTCAAGGAAGCCGAGGGTTGCAGGGGAGGGGTGCAATAAAGAGCAAGAGGTGTAGGAGGGAGAGAGGTGAGGGGGGGGGTTAATGTCACATACACTTTGAATAGGGGTCTCAAATGAGAAAACAGTACCCGAACCCAATAACTGCTCAAATATTGAATTATGAATATCAAAAAAGCATTGAGTGGGGGTTAAGTGGGTGGAATTCATACCGATGTGTTGAAGTCACCCGAAGCTGTAGTGGCCGAACCAAGAACAGGAGGTGGGGGTCGATGGGGTGGTCGTCCAAATTTCCTTGAAGCGCTCTGAGCAGGTTCCAAAGATCGCAAACCAGGGCCAGAAAATGTGTCTATACCTCTAGAGCGTGGAGTAGCAATCCTGTGAAAATCATCAGAGGCACGAGGCTGTTCCTCCTCTCTGTCAGGGTCTTTGTGTGATTAAGCCTCCTATTCAGGTGCATTCAGAGAAGAATGTCTCGCAAACTTCCTGCTATTCCACTTGTTCAGAGGGCAGTCTTTGAATAAGTGCCCCACCTTGTGGCAACGCCGACATTTGAAAGGAACCCCCTTATAATCCAGCATCTACCTCTGTGCTACGTTCCTCCATTGTATGTTAATATACTCCGGAAGCCCATCTGTGAGATCCATGTGTACTAATATCCTAGCAAATGCCATCCTCCCTGTAGTGATAAATGAGTCATCATAGGTAAGGAAAGTGCCCATGGCATCCCCAATCTATCTAAAAATCTGCTCTGTCCAGAAGTGACAAGGAAGGCATGGAAGTCGAACCCAAATCGGTCTTGCCCCCACCCTCTCAAGTTCGGGATCAAACATTGGTGTTGAACTTTGGAGGAGGACAAGAGCTTGATCAATGTGTCATATTATGGAGAGGACCCAATTAGTGTGGGCGAGGCATTTGAATCTCAAGGTGAACAATCCTCGAACAAATGTTTGTACCCTAGGAGGTTCCGGCAGATGGTATCCCCAGACCTCCATTGTCCATTTTTGGAGCCTCTCCACACTATAATGTCTGCCCCTAACACGACCCACCAGTATATTTTCAGCCGAATCCATAGCTTCACAAAAAGTAGTGTCCTCAGCAAGCCTGAGGAAGATTTCGTTGCTACACAGTGGGAGGCGTTTTTTCCTTTTGGATGACCCTTTCTGCTTGTTGCTCGTACCAACTGCCAAATTATCCACCTGTACTACCTCAAGTGAGGCCAGATCCTTCACTGTCAGAGGTCCTTTTTCCCTAAGGTTGTCAAAATTCCCTAATATGATTCCTATACCCATGAAATTTCCCGGGGTAGGGTTCCCCGAGACTGGCGAAGTAGATTGAACCGGCGTTCGACGAACTTGTATTATAGGGATCTCCTCCAAGGGTTTATCCGTTCCCACCCCTGCAAGATTTGAACCCAAATCTGACCCTAGGGTTTGAGCTTCCAGGACTCACCAGCATTCGACCTCCGACAAAGAATCTGTGAGGAGCGAAGGGCTTGTGTAATCCCGGATGGCTACCACTTCTAAAGGAATCGAAATGGAGGGAATGAGCTGCGAAGTGAGAGTTGGAAGGGCATCAACCTCTACAGTTAGTTCATGGTCAAAATCTAAATAGTCCTCCACAGTGGTCCTGGTCTGTGACCATATCGGTATATTTTCCATCGGAACCATAGAAAAATCGGTTTTGTCCTCCATATCTGTTTAAAAACCGAGATGACAGCTGCCTGCAGGTATGTCAGTGGGGCAACAAAACCGTCTAGGGAGACCGAAAACTAACTGGCATAAAACCACAAACAGCTATAAGAAAACTTGTTATGATGTTGCGACAAAACTGTGAGTTGAAGCAAAGGCACCTTCCTGGTTTCTTCGAGCTTTGTTACAGGGTCATTCACCGGGCTCGATGCCCTAACCCCATTCTCTGGTTTTACCTTCGTCTGACCTCATCGCTCCTGTTACAGCCATATTCTATGACGATTTACACCCCATAACAAGGAATAATAATTGAACAATGGTTTAATTAATTATTCCTAGAAGAAAATCAAATAAATAGTGATTTATTTAATTATTCTTCATGGGTTTAATTATAAATTACATAACAAAGGTGGTTTATTAAGTAATTTCTCACAGTGAAAGAAATTTTACTATGGTAAAATTGGCTTTACATGGTGTACTTCGATCCATCTAGTAAATTAGGCTAGATGATCAGTTTTGTGGTGATAACAGCAGGGGCAGTAGCCCCCTTGTTGGGGTGTTTGCAAGGGGGTGGTAGGCCACCTACATGGGGTTCGAGGCAACACCCTGGAGAGAAAAAATAAATAAATAAATAATGGGAAGACCCAAGGATGGTTTTGTGGACCCAAGGATGGTGGGTGGACCCACCGATGATTTTGCACATGGTTTCGTGCATGGTTTTACACATGATGGTTTTTCCCATGGTATTTTGTAGATCTAGTTAAGGGAACTACAATTATCTACTAATCTAGGGTTAATGGATTGGGCATTTATGAATGCTTCGACATGTATATAATGTATTATAACATTAAAAGGAATACAATGAAAAACCAATCTGGTTCCCAGTTTAGGGTTCCAAAGGAAAAATAGCTATGTATATTTTATGTTCTTGCCAATGTATATTTTATGCTTTTTTAAGAATTTGTTTGCAGGTAATTTATCTACAGGGTTAAAACCTCCATTTATGTGCTTGATTTCAAAGTAATCTTTAGCTAGAAATTTTAAACACCTAATTTTTCTTACATTTAAAATTTGTTGTCTATAAATTCCTTAGACCATTGTTGCCTTAAAATATAGTAGGCCTTGTGAGAGGCCTCACAAGGAAAGATCCATACCAAGATGCAATAATGAGGTGGATTTCCACTATCACCTCAGTAATCCACCTCCTACTCTTTATTGGAATTTCACCACATGGGAGGCTTCCCAATATTCACCTAAATTTTTTTCAAAGTCAAATGGTTCAAGGTGATATATATAAAAGGCTAAGAAAGGTAATTCTTGAATGGATAAAGGCACAATTCTCTATGTATATGAACAATATACCATAAACAAATCCTTAGAGAGTTACATAACACCTAGAGTTTCAATATATAGCTCAATAAAATAGTATTTAGGCATGCAAGAACAAATAAAATGTTTGCTAATGTTGAAATCAATAAAACGATATGGAAAACATTCAAATCAAACCCCAAGGTGAAGCCTTAATTAAGATTAGGGTTTAACTAGGGTACAAATTGCCTATACTAGATGACATCAACCCTATTAGTGAAAATTCCACCATGAAAAGAGCTATATTTTGAGTTCTAAAGGATAATTCAAGGGGAGATCATGCTACAAAAGTATCAACGTCTCTATAGTAAAGTCCTTAGTTGAATTCAACCATATGCCCTAGCCTTAGTGGCTCACCTTAAAGGGATTGGAAAAACAGATAAGGAAAAAAGATAAAAAAAAAACATTATGAATTTTGACCACCACAAGGATTCCTAGTGCCTTTCCCTACTTGGGCGATATAGTATTTAGAGATAAATTTAAGAGATATCAAATATATGCTTGGAGTAAGGGGGAAAACCCTAGTTTTCACTTGACAAACCCTAACTATTTTTTTATGAGAGGAGAAATTAAGTAGAAGAAATCTCTCTAGGAGGTCTTCTATGGAATTCAAGGAAAATAAATTTAACATGCAATGATCAACCAATATTTTCCAAAAAAAATATGTATTTATACATGGTACAATAGAATAACCATAGCATACATTCATCACATGAAAAGCTATTAAAAAAAAATATGCAATAACACTTGCCAATTTTCCAAGAAATTGCCTTCCTTAAATCCCAAAAAGACTTCTCCAAGACATAAATTATTCTCTAATAGTAATAGCTCCAAAAAAATCACATCTCCACAAGTAGCGAGGTACAACAAGGCTAAGTCAAGATCCCTAAATGAGGCTAAAATTCACAAGTGATGATGAACAATAAGAATGGAGTGATCATCCTTTTGTATGAGGTCTATCACATCCAACAATCCAACTAGAAGTCCTATAAAAAGTTTGATTATGAGTAATCATGAAGAAAATAGGTTACAATCCAACCTAATAGCTCAATAAAACAAAATAAGACACTAGTTTCCCACATGTGTGAGCTAAAATCCCTCTCTAAACATGATGCCATGCCCTTTTATGGATAATAAGGCTCCAAAAATGCAATATAAAGGCTAGATTCATATCCAACCATTATGATCAACCATAAGTTGAGGAATGATCCTCAAATCAAGCCTCAAATCATTTCCATGTGTCCAAAATCCATATCCAGGTGCATGTGTCATCTCCATGGGTGTCATCAAGACAACATGGTGCACTCTCTCTCCAACATTTGGGCTCCCTGAGGTATTACAAGCCCCCCCAATCATCCTAGTGATGAGCATCATCATCTAGAATACGGATCAAGGTATGTCCATCAAAGAATTTCAAGGCCAACCTAGGCGCATGTTGTGTTTTCTAAGTACATCATTGAGAATCCCCATTGCTAAGCAAAGTGAGCTAATTTTTTTAGCATTTGAGGGTGTTTTAAGGTGTCAATCAACTGCCGGGATCATCAAAGTTCAGAATGATTTTTTTTTGGAAAGGAAATGTTGCATCTTCAAGGTCATCACTTCTCTTTGGAGGTGTGGTACAACTTAGTCATAATGTAGACTAAAAATGGAATTCCTATTCACTCTTGGACTCTATTTCTTTGTGAAGAACCACCTAGAAAAATCATCTCAAACTCGAGTGAAAGCACCTAATCATTAGAGACAATGACTATAGATGCATCATAGCATAACATAATTAACTATTAAGGGCATAGTAAGACTTCAAATCAGGATCGCCTTCAAATATCTAACTATACCAAGTCCCATAAAAGTGTTCCCTACCTTTTTAGAGGTGGCCATGTAATCAGCCGTATTAGGTGCTCCCATCCCATATGGGAGTGACATTTCCAAATTCAACCCTTCAATTCATATGTTTTAGTGATAATAATGACAATGGAGGGGGAGACTTCATGACTAAGTGCCATGGCCATGGGACCAACTAATGGAGGTCGAGATCCTAGGTGTATATATGTAATGGAGGGAGAAAGCAAGGGGGCACAAGTTCCCTTTTTCCTCAGCCTACATTTACCACCCCTCTAGCATGCCTTTTACTTCTTTTTTATAATGATTTTATATTGAGTGTAGCTTAAGTGTCCAAGCTTGATTTTTATGATACAACATTTATTTACCCTTTAAGGATGATTCAATTTATCACCCATCATGGTTGGGACATGCAAGGGTTCTTTATGATAATATGGAGCATCTAGTGCTTAGGAACTAGGTGATGGCTAATGAGTTGGGTATTGTTCATCCTAGGCCTTTCACCACGTGTTAACTATGTCCCGACTATATTTTACATTTTCACATTTATTTTTCTTTTCTTGAGGCCATATTATGCTTTTATATTTCTTGTAGCTGCATAAACCTCCAAGGAAAATATTTTCCAGACCAAACTCAATGATGTGGATGTATGAGTTCCAAATCCCAATGAACCAATGACAATTATCCTAAAGGATAAATGTGATATCAAGGGAACGATAAAAGGTGTTAAGCACAAAATGGTTATGGACACACTAATTTAAACCAATTTTCCCAAGTAATGCCCCTCTTATTACCCTAAGGCCTTAGAGGAGGACCCATTGGACTAGGGCTTAAGATTAACCTCCTTGGTAAGGTGAAAGAAAAATTATTCATTCAAGATCATTCAATCATCTAGATCACCCCTTTATTCATGTTTGAATTCCCAAAACAATAAGTAAAAGAACTTGATTGCAAAATGGTTAAAGTACATGCCGAGTGGTAACCCACCTTCATTCAAGATCAATGTTGGATGGTGAGACTTGTATGACCCATGCAAATGGAAGAGGGATATGGCATATCATCATAATAGGGCAATGCATAGGGATGTTGGCTAGTTGGATATCCAAGATAGGAGAAAGAATTTATCTTGTAGTGTTACCTACCTTTGGTGGGTAACATTTGCCTCCAACTTGGGAACATTTGCTCACCATAGAGCACATGATCCATATGTGTGAACAAGGGAGTTCATGAGAACCCCAGAAATCCCTGGGCTCATATACATGTTACATGCACACTCAAATCAATTTGTTTGATAGCATTTGTACATGGTGTCATTTTTCACCCTTGCATTTATATGCTATAATAAATATATATTGAAAATAAAAAGGTTAGCTAGATGAAATCTAATCTATAATGCAACATAATATCATGAAAAATGAATAAGTAGGATGTTCACACAGTAATGCAACACACAAATGTAATGCAACTACTTATCTAAAATGCATCAGATTCCATTGAACAAAGTAAGGTAATTACCTCCCATTGGGGAAGGTAGGGATTTGCCATTAAGTTTAATGATATAGAGATATCAAATTCCTACTTTTCCATGGATCCTAAATGGAAGGAGGTTGTTTCCAACAAGGACCACATTACCAACTTGAAAATATTTACATTGGCTCTCAACCCATTTTTCCTTCTTATTTTGGAATTTTGTCTTTTTTATTATTTCTTACTTGAGTACTCTTAACTCGGAAAAAATTCCTATATGATGATCCAACCTCTTTAGGCCTTTCATGAACTCTTGGCTCAAAGTGTTTTTTCTTCCCATGTAATTCCTTGACTTTTTCAAGAGCTGGGAGAAAGGGAAATGGTTTCGTATCTTCCACATTCTAACAGATGTGGAGTTCTCTATATAGGATGAACATTCCCCCATCTACAATAGGTATTGTAGCATACGATAAATCCATTCGTAAATTTCCACCAATAGAGGTTCCCCATTTCCTACACAAGAGAGTTCCCTAGGAATTTGTCACATCTATGACCACGATATCCATCAACATTGATATATGTGTGTTAGTAGCCAGAGATACCTTAACATATTTTATCAAGCCATGCACTAAGATAAACTTTGAGTCAAATCCACACACATTCTTATATGACCTAGTGATTTCCATTTCCAACTAATTTGTGACTCTAAAATGCATTACATTGGCATAAGTAGTGGATTCAAGCATATACTTGTATAAATCAAATTGTTTATCACTAAGGATATTAAGAAAGATGCATGCCATCCATTCTTGGTATCATTATACATGTTTCGGAGAATCATTGGAGGATCCTTAGGCTCCTTTTCAAGGTTGAATTTTTTATTTACTTGCCCTCTTTGGGGTTCAAGCGTCGTCAACACCAAAAGGGGTACCTACACATTCATCCTTTCCAAAAAACTTCCTAAGTCAACATCCAAAGACATATTAGGACTATGTGTATTGGGTTTTGGGATGTTCTTAGGAGGTAGGGGTGGCCTACCACTCTTTTTCATGGAAATATTTATATTAGTACTTACTTGGTTTTAGTCATTGTTTCTTCTAGAATAATGCAAGTTTTTTTAACCTTCCTCCCTTCTAAACAACCATGATTGGCTCATCATGATCGCTAGTGATTTATTCTTTGTTTTCTTCATGTTGTTGTTGAGAGAAATAGGATTCTCCAAGAAAGGTGTTAAAATGAGCATTATCATAAAGAATGTTAAGCTACTTTGGGGTTTCCTCCTCTTCCACTTGATTGTAAGGCAAATCCTCTTGGGTATGAAATCCATTACATGTTTGACACCAAAAAATACCTTCTTGGTCAACCATATTGATTGGAGCAAGAGTGTTTGGTACACCTTGATGTGAAACATTGCTTCCAACAAAATAATTCTCCTTGGGAGGTCATTCTTTGTTGAATTGTGATTTAGGAGGGAAATTTTGACGGGATCCCCTTCCTTTTTCATTGGTTCATCATAGTCATTTGTCCTTGCATTAGCTCAAAAGTAACTTTATCAAATTTTTGGGAAATGTATTGCAAGGTAGGGCCCACCTAATCACTAATCTTAGCTTTGTGTTCAATTCTATCCCTTCATCAATCAAGTGAATCAACATTGGATGTTCTTAGATTATGTTATATTTCAATAGCTAGGATTTTGGCTTCATCCAAAGACTTTGGTTTCTTTATCTCTTAAAGAATATGATAAATGTCCAAGGAATGCTTCTATGTATCTCTCAAGGATATTTTGTTTAGTTGCTTTATACAAGTTAGGAACTTTGGTGGGAAATTCAATTGCTTTTCATTAAATTATCAACCAGGGATACTCGTAAGCTTATGATGATGCCAATAGAATATATGTAGGAGTAGGCAAATAAATCTAAGCTAAGCAAACTAAAAAGTCTCTTATTTAAGATGTAGTAAGTGAAGGAAGAGGCTCCTAATTCGGGAGGTCCTGGTTGTCATTCCCCACAATATTGTCCTTAATAAGAGAAACCAAAGAGTAATAGTATGTGATGTATAGAAAGCAAGAGAAGAGGTTCCTGACTTAGGAAGTACTGTTTGTCCTTCCTCACAGTTCTATTCCAACAACATTACCATTGCATCAAATCATAAACTCAAAAATAACTTGAAATAAAGAAAAGGAAATGAACTTTAATTATTGTTCAGACCAAATAGAAGGAGAACCTAACTTAGACTCTTGGTTGTCCCCTCATATGTTGATAATATTTAAACTAAAATTCATTCATTAATAATGAAAAATATTCAAACATATAAGTAATTAAATGAAAATAAAATCTATAATGAAATAAAAGGTTTCTTTGATCCTTTTAGAGTGAGCTCAATTCTCTTAAGAACAAAGTGACAAACTACTCCATATACTACATTAAGACAATTTATATCTAAAACTATAGAATGGAAATCTATGTAAAATGAAGCTTTATTCTATTCCATCATAAGTTGGATACATGCTCCAAGAGTTCTCCCCTTGGAATGGATGAGGTACTCCTATTTATACAAAAACATAAGCAACTAACTCATTAATAGAGATCCCTAATCCCTCCTAGATCCACAAATCCTTCATATGGTTACAACCAATATTAGACGCATATTCCTTTTTCCATGATTTTTCTCCATGAGATATGCTTGACCCCTATCCCAAATCTCCTTCAAATCTTCAAGAGAATTCGAATTTGAATCTTGGAGGCCACATAAGAGTGTCTTGGAACCTTCCAAATCACTACACATGTCACCAAACTCATTCCACGTTTAGGTATAAGCAAATACATGTTATTTTTCTAACTTTTAATCATAAATCCACTTTAAATACTTGAAATTAATAATTTTTGGAAAAAACAAATATGAACCCATATGGTAACAGAAACATAGGGTTATGTGATGACAAGGTGGTGAAATGAGGCAATAAAGTGAGAAAGTGAAAGTGTATGACATTTTGAAGACATTTTGGAGGCCCAACATACCCCCTAATCGGAGTTATTGCATGTCCTCATGCAATATATTGCATTGATTTACTTTAATTGTGATTTGATCTTTTGAATTGTCTTGCTTTTATATGAATTTTGGCTAATATCGATTTTTAACTTTGCATAATCATTTCACAAATTTGTTCTTTTTGCAAAGTGTTGTTTTTTAAAAACATTCGATTGCAACATATTATTTTGGTTGGTTCTTGTGTGACAACCAACTTTTATTAGTATTGGTTCTTGTGTAACAATACGTTTGTTATTTTGCGTTACATCGAAAGGATTTGAAAACATTTAATCAACCATTCATTCTATTATCATCATTTGCAAAACATGTGTAGTTGTTTGGAAAAGTATGTTGGTTAAGCTGGCATGTGATATATAAAGAGTGATGATTAATTATGAATGTGATATGCATCGTGAAATGTGAACATGAGGTATGACCATGAATTGGTTTTTCCCCCCCAACTAAAGGTATTTTTAGTTTTTATGAAATGAGAAAGGGAATAGGGTAAAGCACTTTCCAAAAATCATAATTTCAGTATTGAAGGAACTATATGATAAAAAGGTAGAAAAGAACATACCTTCACCTACCTGAAAAGTGAATAAGCAATGCATCCGTGAGAAGAGTGTGTATGTTGCTTCTGGATCATGAATGTAAAGTGAATGAATCTGATGTGCTTCCTCTTCTTTTGGTTCTATGAATAGTGGTTGAAGTCCTGAAAAGTGGAATCTTTATGCCTTCTTATTGTTGGAACTAATGTTGCTGCTATTGATCTCTGAAAACAAAATCTGCTACAGGCTATAGTCTTCATACATATCTGCATCGTGGCATAATTCTTTTCTATGTGAATAAATTTTGTTAATGTCGAACATAGAAAGAAATTGTTGGATTACCAACCATTAATGAATGTCGTTAACCAACACGAGACTACTCATCATTAATGTCAACGAGAGTCAAGATGCCCTAGTACATCTTACTAGGTATGAATAAAGGAGTTGAAGTCGAGTCACCTAGAAGATACGACAAACACGGGACATTGATGTATTCCCAATGTTCATTAGCGAGAGAACTTGCCATTAAGGCATGTAAGCCTCAAGGTACTAAAAATACCTCTACACTGAAACCCATATGATGTGTTGATGTTGATGGGTCAAGATTTGCTAGAAGGAAGCCCTTGATGAATCCTCCATCATCTAACGCAAGTATGAAATAATGATTTTGAAGGACCATGGATGGAAAATTTGCATTTATGAAGTAGGTTTTATTTTACAAAAGGAAAAGGACAATAAGGTAACTCAATGTTTTAAGTGCGTTGAATGATTTTATTCATGGGTTAGGAATGAAATGTAAGTGATGCAAGAAAGTGTGAAACTTGCAAAGAAAAAATGAATTGAAGTTATGCTCTAGGAAGATGGATATTGATGGATGGAATGTAAACTTAGAAAGAGGAAAATGAATGAGTAGCAATGGTATTATGGACGTGATTTGAAATGGACTTGACTTCTTCATGTTCCTTTTTGAAAAATAGATTGGTCTTTGAAAATCACTTGTGCATAAATTGGTATTCTTTTGTCTTCTTGGAACCTGCAAAAACTTAGCACTAATCTACAATAAAACGTGAGATTCTCGAAGGAGAGAGGTGATCAGTCCCTCTTCATACGATATATACGCAACAATTTTATAAATATTGCTAATAAAACAAATTCAAAGAAGATAAATAAAAATAAAATGCACATTTTACCTGCCAGGGAGTGGTGCACCTTGGACTACCCGTCAGTGTTTCATTGATAATTTATTCATTTTATATTGGATTTCAGTGATTCAAAAACTAGGTTAAAGTAAATTCATATCAAAAACATGTTTTCTAATGATTAAATGCTTTTTCTAAGTCCAATTGCTATACAATCCATAAAAATTGACTATTTTTTATTGTCTCAAATGTTATTAAAACCTATCTCATCATGTAGATCTCGCCAAGCTCTTTCCAACAACACTTGAATTGCCTTAAACCGATGTCATATGAGAAATACATGGACAATATCACATTAACTATTCATGGTTGATATGGTAGAATGCTCACTGGGAAATGATTGAAATTGGTTAATCGTTTACCTATAAACCATGATGTGGCAAAGACATGGCCAATATCACGTTGATTATTCATGGTTGATATGGTAGCTAAAGTGGCAGAATTCTCACTAGGGAATGATTGAAATTGGTTAATAGTTTAACTATAGACCAATTGTGAGTTACAAAGTGACATCCTCCTTTTTCCAAAAAAAATTATCTACGATGTAATGGATATTACAAGACTCAAACTTTAACCATTATTCTAGAACCCCACTATCTTACCATTACACCATACGTTAGACATATGAAACAATGTAATAGTAGTAGAACTGAGGCTTTTGTGATCCATCATAGTTATAAGAAGAATTTCGGCGTAAATCACATAAAGAAAGACCTTTGTCGACGCGTTTCAAACCAACTAGTGTGGTTCATCGTCAAGACAAGTTGAAGAAACAGATCCAGTCTAGCATGTTAAATAGTCTAAGCATGCTAAATAGCTTTTTTTAGCATGCTTAGACTATTTAACATGCTAGACTGGATCTGTTTCTTCAACTTGTTCTGACGATGAATCACACTAGTTGGTTCGAAACGCGTCGACAAATATACCAATATTTCATTTTAATTTAAAAATTTCAAATCACAACTAAAAACCACACACCAGCTGTAATCGGACCAATTATTCCGACAACCACAATCCACTTGTCTAACCGTCAAAGCAATGTGTTAAATTATAAAATTCCACTGCACAATTTAATTTCAATTCTAACTCATGATCTTCTCTACACAAATTAAACAGTGGAAGTAGGTCTCTGCGGTGTGATAGATCTGTCGTCTCTGCGGGTGATCTGCCGTCCCTGCGGTATAGATCTGCGGTGTGGTCTCTGCGGTGTAATAGATCTGTCGTCTCTGCGGTATAGATCTGCGGTGTGAAATATATATCTGCGGTATAGATCTGTGGTTGCCTTTTTCTTTACTTTCTATCTTGGGAATCTCACTACCAGTGTTGTTCGATTATGAGTTTGAGGTCGAAAGGCCATTCTGGTCAGCGACGGATGAGAGCATTGCTCGTGAGATTGTGAGGTTATCGCATCAGCACCCAGGTCCCAACGGTCATTGTGTTGTAGTTTTATGGTCGAGAGACCATTCTTATCCGCGCCAAAGGGTCAAGATTATTCTTGGAGGCGTCTCTTATCAATATTCAAATTCTTGAAGAACGATGATTATATATACGGTATAGATCTGCCGTCTCTGCGGTGTGATAGATCTACCGTCTCTGCGGTATAGATCTGCGGTGTGGTCTCTGCGGTGTGATAGATCTGGTGCAGATCTGTGTAAAATATGGCTCTGAGCTTCGCAAAAATAACTGGTGGCTCGTCCGCCTCTGGAGGGCAATCTCCTGCCCATATCGTAAGTGAAGCCCCAGCTCCCACTATCCAAGTGGTCCAGGACTCACTCGATGAAGCTTTGAAGTTCTCCGAAAGTGCCCTAATTT
>APFE030113598.1:104226-125738 GCA_000404065.3 Pinus taeda | reverse complement strand
ATGCACACATCTGTGTGGAAATGGATTTCAGCACCGGATTCCCAGCTGAAATAAACCTAACAAGTAAAGACTATGTGTGGAACCAGAAGCTTGATTATGAAAGTGTCCTCTTCAGATGTCGATCGTGCTTTGAGACGGGGCATCTAGCCAAAAATTGCCCAAAAGCCTCTGAGAAAAATTTTGCTAGGAAAAACCACCACAGATCTACATGGTGGGAAGGAGCACAAAAAGAACACTACACTGTCATCAAAGAAGAATATTCTAGAGAAAACTCTGAGTCACAAGAAATCAAGGAAGAAGGAAACAACTCTCAAAGCAAGCAAGGAGAAAGCCCGCCCCAACAAATCAACAACTATGAGGATTTGAATACCGCAGAAAATAAATCTTCATTTAACAGCAAAGCAGATCTCCTAAACCAAACTTCTCCAACTATAGATCACGAAGCTAAGACACCAATGTCCCAAGAACCAGAAGAGATGAAGGAGATGCAAGACAAAGGAAGTTGGAAGACCGTACAGAAAAGAAAGAAAGCTATAACACCAATCTCGCCAAGAAAGACGAGGAGCCAGACAAGTAAAATTAAGAAAATTGTAGGTCCGATAGACCAATTTGGTCTCAGTGGACGTTAACCACCACCACCACTATCATCATCATCATCATCATCATCAATGTGGCATGCAACAGAGTAATGCAGAGCAGTCAAACCCATCGAGATGATGAAAATGAGGAAGATGCTAAAATTTTCAAACTCCAATCTATTTATGATAAGGCAACGCGTTGCTTCATATGGCAGACTGTGCGCCAAGCAAGGGCACCACCTTCGAAGGGAGGATTGTGATGTTTCACAACCACAAAAAGTGTTCGAAATTTAAGCAAATTAGAAGCTCTCGCAAAGAATTGACCTCGGGACCTTGGACGCTACCAGCAGTCTTGCAAATCCGTCAGTTTCTGAATTTCCCCTATTTTGACCAAAAGCAGATCGCGCTCCTTTTTCTCGGATCCTCTGCGCATGCAATTTACACACGCATTTATTCTTTCCGGATCGTCCAAGAGCCTTTCTCAAGTCTAGGGTTTGAATTCTTTGAATTCCTTTCCTTTTGTTCTTTTGTTTCATAATTCTGTACAGATCTTTGCGACTATAGCATGGGAAATTGCTGTGGATCCTCCACCATAATCTAAACAACCTGATTTTAAAATCAACGTGCCAAGTTATTTCAACAATCTTTTCCCGCACTTTCTTGATTTTCTCGAGACTAATTTCTCAATACGTCCTCGATTTTGAGGGGTTTTATGGAATTCACCAATCTTTCCTCTTCAACAAAAACAGAATAGGTCTCCGGGTCAGAAGGAAGGTGCCATGTATATTGCTCATATGCAGAGTCAATTCTGAAAAAAACTGGTATACATATAGTCTCGGTCCATTCTTTCAATTCCCTCTGCGAATTCGGAAAAAGAAGTCAGATACGGCCCGGCCTGCTCTCTGTCAATCCAGGTTCGACTCTCCATCAAAAGCGTCGTGACATTCGCCATACCCTGAAGCTCAAAAGACTGGTGCCCCAGGTAACTCCTTTTGCCGTCGTAGTCTTGCTCAGGTCCCAGGCGGTTCTGCTCGTCACCATAAAATGATTTTTACCACCTCATTTCCTCCAGCTCCACCTTGCTTTACTGTCCAGCCAAGAAACCAGCTCTGTCCCGTGGTTCGATTTAGTTTCTGATTTTTATTTATTTTTTTAATATTTTTTACTTGTAAGTTTTGTTTTAGGCAAGTTTTGTATTTTTATGCCTAAGTTTCGTTCTTTTATATTTTTGTTTGTTTGTTGTTTTTTTTTAATATTATTTTATGTTTAATGTTTTTCCTTTTTTATTTCAATTTATTGTTGTGTTTTTTTTTTTTTAAAATTATTTTTTTTATATGAATTTATTTTTTTTTAAATGGTATTCTTTTAAATATTTTGGTAAATTTTGTGTGTGTTTTTATTTATTTTAATTTATTTGATTGATTTTTATTTTTTTTAATTATTTTGTTTTTATTTTAAAAAATGTAACTATTTTAGAAAAGTTAAAAAGAGGATTTCTTTTTTAATAATGAAAAAGGGTTTATTATAACAAATTATGAGACAAATTTAATTATGAATTGGACATCAAAATTAGGACAAATTTTAGATTTAATAGTAGATTTTGATCTCCCAGTAATTTTTTCATATCTATAATTTTTATTGCTAACTTATCTAATTTTCCTTTTTGATCTTCCAGGTCACAACAAGTTGCAAGAAAAGAACATACTCAGAAGTTTTGTCAATTCTTTATACAATTGAAATTTTGAATTTTGAAAAACAAAGTAAGAAGAATTGATCATTCAAGCCTCAAATTTTAGCTCTCTTCCCTTTGATTGTAGATCTTCATGCCAATGGTTAGTGAATGAAGTGGCTCTTACTGCACCATCAAAATTTCCAAGAAAATAAATGAAATGAAATTTGAAAACAAAAATTTAAAAAAAAAAAAAATTCCAAGCTTGGTTTTATTTTCCTATTCTATCCTACTCTCTTTTGAGAAAGAGATTTTTATTTTTATTTTCAAGTGTAGGAGTATTTCCAAAGAAGCCATTTATGGATCAAAATCTCCAGTATGCTCACATCCAAATGTGAAAAATATACCTCAATGTTTAAAAGGATATGAGAGATCAATTGCACATTTGGATTAAATGCTAGGATTAGTTGAAGAATGGAAGAATGTTGTGGCATAGTCACCTTTTGAAACCAATATTCAATATAGTCCTCATTCTCTTAATTCTTGAACATCATTCTAGATCTTTTGTCCATAAATGGGATAGTTCAAAAGTTCTTATAGTACAAAGATTGATTGAAATTTATGCATCTAAATGAATTTTAACTATGAATCTAATAATGAATGCAACTATAATGAATTGCCTAAACTTTCAAAATAAACATCTATGTATACCTCCCCATGTTACGAAGATCCTGCTTTCACCAAGTTATCCTTTCAACATGTGTTATTTTTTCCAAAGAAAAATACTGGTACTGAATTAAATTCCTAATGCCTAATCCCCGACAACGGTGCCAAAATGTTGGGCAATTCAATTGCTTAAATTGATTTTCATTAAATTATCAACTAGGTTTACTCGTAAGTTTATGATGATGCCAGCAAAATATATGCAGGAGTATGCAAATAACTCTAAGCTAAGCAAACTAAAAAGTCTCTTATTCAAGATGCAATAAGTGAAGGAAGAGGCTCCTAATTCGGGAGGTCCTGGTTGTCCTTCCCCATAGTACTATCCTCAAGAAGAGAAACTAAAGAGCAGCAATATGTGATGTATAGAAAGCAAGAGAAGAGGTTCCTGACTTAGGAAGTACTGGTTGTCCTTCCTCACAGTGCTATTCCAACAACATTACCATTGCATCAAATCATAAACTCCAAAATAACTTGAAATAAAGAAAAGGAAATGAACTTTAATTATTCTTCAGACCAAATAGAAGGAGAGCCTAACTTAGACTCTTGGTCGTTCCCTCATATGTTGATAATATTTAAACTAAAATTCATTCATTAATAGTGAAAATTTTCAAACATATAAGTAATTAACTGAAAATAAAATCTATAATGAAATAAAATGTTTCTTTGATCCTTTTGGAGTGAGCTCAATTCTCTTAAAAACAAAGTTACAAACTATTACATATACTACATTAAGAAAATTTATATATAAAACTATAGAATGGAAATTTATGTAAAATTAAGCTTTATTCTATTCCATCATAAGTTGGATACATGCTCCAAGAGTCCTCCCCTTGGAATGGAGGAGGTACTCCTATTTATACAAAAACATAAGCAACTAACTCATTAATGGAGATCCCCTATTCCCTCCTAGATCCACAAATCCGTCATATGGTTACAACCAATATGAGACACATATTCCTTTATCCATGATTTTTCTCCATGAGATATGCTTGACCCCTATTCCAAATCTCCTTAAAATCTTCAAGAGAATTCGAATTTGAGTCTTGGAGGCCACATAAGAGTGTCTTGGAACCTTCCAAATCACCTACACATGTCACCAAACTCATTCCACCTTTAGGTATAAGCAAATACATGTTATTTTTCTAACGTTTAATCATAAATCCACTTTAAATACTTTAAATTAATATTTTTTGGAAAATACAAATATGAACCCATATGGTAATGGAAATGTAGGGTTATGTGATGACAAGGTGGTGAAATGAGGCAATAAACTGAGAATGAAGGTGAAAGTGTATGACATTTTGAAGACATTTTGGAGGTCCAACAAACTTCCTCGAGCATCTTATCAAATTATAGAGAAAATTTTCTCCAACATTTTCATTATCAGTTTCCTTGGATTCTTGTAATTTGTCTAGGTTTTATATGCCTTATTTAACCATGGCCCATCGTTTTTCAAAGGCTTGGTGGAGAAGGTGCCAATTCACAACACTGCCTTGAGGTCAACCTAGGTACAAATCCTTACCACTTGCTTCTAAGGTTAAGGAAAACATCATAACCACATCTTCCTCTTGAATCAACCTAGTACACTCAACCCAGTAGAACAGATGCATATGTTTTTCATTTTTGACTATGTCAGTGCCTAAATTTGGGTAACCACTCTTCATACTTGTCAGGAAATTGGTGAGGATCATCAGGGAAGACACACACATCCAATGGTTTGAATGTAGCAATGAGCCAAGGTTTGGCCATGGTGCTAGAGGTACATGTATTAGCAAAGAGACTCTAACCACAAGAGTCGTTTGAACTAATGGAGACATGGAGGTATCAATATTTCCCTAACGGTAGTTTTCTTTCTTGGAGATAGGGTATCATCAAATGAACCACTAGGGGAAATATGAGGATCAGTTTTAGGAGTCACCAAGAGAGAATCTATGTTGTTGTTTATAAGTAATTATCTAAAAAAATTAATGAATCTTATTCTTCAAATAATGAGGTTGAATCAAATCCTCCCCAACAACAGTGCCAAAAATGTTGCCTCAAAATTTAGCAGGCCTTGTGAGGCCTCACAAGGTAAGAGCCAGACCAAGATGCAACAATGAGGTGGATTGCAATTGTCACTTGAGAAATCCTCCTAATGCTCTTTACTAGAATTTCACCATATGAGAGGCTTCCCGATCTTCAGCTAAAGGATATTCCAAGTCAAACATATCAAGGTGATATATATGGAAGGTTGAGCAAGGTACTTATTGAATGGACAAAGGCATAATTATCTATATATAGGAACAACATACCATAAATAAATCATTAGAAAGGTACTTTACACTCAGGGTTTCAAGCTGTAGCTTAAAAAATAAGTATATACAAATGCAAGCACAATGAAACTATTTTATAATGATGAAATCAACAAAAAGAGATGGAAAACCTTCAAATCAAACCCTAAGTTGAAGCCTTGATTAAGATTCGGGTTTAAATATGACACGAATTGACTAAGGCAGATGATGTCAGCTCTATTAGGGAAAATTTCACATGAAAAGAGTTAGATTTTGAGTTTTAAATCATCATTCAAAGTGATATCATGCTACAAAAGTCTCAATGTCACTCCAATCAAGGCCCTAACTGAATTGGCCCTATATTGTAGCCCTAACAACTTCCCTTGGGCGAAGCCCGGGCAGACCGAAGTTCAGATCTCATTGAGTACAATGACCTGCTGTGGTGGCGGCTAGAGGGGCGGATTCCCCTTTCCCATTGAGTCTGCTCTTGCTAAAATCATAGGAACTTGGTATACCCGACTTGCAGGTGGTTGGTTATGCCCTTGGTGTTATAGTGGCAGCTATGAGGTTTGATCCTGGGTCTCCTCTAGATTAGGCCTGGAAGTTACCGATTCACCATGTGCCTAAAAAAAAAATAAAAAAAATAAAAAAGATGTTTTTTATGAGTTAGGACATGCAAGGGTTCCTTATGATTAGATGGAGCATCTAATGCTCAGGAACCAAATGATGGCTAATGATTCCTAATTATGTCTCAACCATATTTTTCATTTTAACTTTTCTTTTTCTTTTGTTTTGGTCATCTTATGCTTTTATCTTCCTTGTAGTTGCATCAACCTCCAAGGCAAAGTTTTTCCTAGCCAAACCCAAGGATGTGGATGTAGGAGTGCCAACTCCCAATGAACCAATGACAATTATCCTGAAGGATGGATGTCATATTAAGGGAATGATGAAAGGTGTTAAGTATGGAATGGTTACATACACACTAATTCAATCCAAGTTTCCCAAGTAGTACTCCTCCTATAACCCTAAAGCCTTAGAGGAGGTCTTGTTAGACTAGGGATAAATACTAACCCCCTAGTAAGGTGAGAGAACAAGTTTATAATCAATATCAGTCAGTCAACCAAATAACATATTTATCCATGTTAGAATTCCCAAAGCATTAAGTAAAATCACTTGATTTCAAAATGGTTAGAGTACCTTCAGAGTGGTAACCCACTTTCATTAAGGAGGAATAATGCATGGTGAGAGGTATATGATCCATGAAAATGGTAGAGGAATGTGGTATATCATCATAACTTAGCAATGTATAAGGTTCTGGGTAGGATGAATGTTCAAGATATGAGAAACTATTTCTCCTATGGGGTTACAAGATGTGGAGACATTACCTAGATATTTGAAACTTAGAGATTTGAACTTCTCATGAGGTAATGTCTCCAAATATTAAGACTATGAACTATGGTTACCAACTCCAAGTCATAAGTAGCATGGTTCCTCTCATGATTTTTTATTTTTCTAAATTCAAAGCATACTACATATTGATTTTACATGAGGACTCCTCCAAGTCCTTCCTTGCATAAATCAATGCATAATGAATCCCTCATTTGGATCAGATATCTATAGAATTGGTGTGCTTCTCAAGAGTAAATTCAAATATTAGAAATCCCTTTCACAATATTGAGTCCATTTAAAGTTTACACCTTTATTTTGCGAAGAGGTGATTGGGTGTGCTATCTTTAAGAAGCCCTCAATGTACCTTCTATAGTAGCCTTCTAATACCATAAAATACATGACCCTTGTCATATTTCTAGGTGTTTACCACTTATTAATAGCTTGATCTTCTCTGGGTCCAAATTTATTCCCTTCTCTAAGATTATACGACCCAAATAATGAATCTATTTTTGGTAGAAGGAACAAATAATTGGCATAGAGTTAATGCTCTTTGATTAAATATAATATCATCCTTGTATGTTTCTCATGTTCCTCCTCTAATTTTGAGTACAAGGATGTCATCTAAAAATAATGGGATAAACTTGTCCAAAACTTCTCCAAAAAATTTAGAAATTCCTTGTAAATTCAAACTTCTTATATAATTTTCTAAAAAAATGAGTTGAATCTACTTTACTCATCAGTGGAAACAATTAAACGATCATGAAATCATGAAGCATACAAGAGAAAGAATTCAATCAACACATTACACAATTATTTCCTGGGGAAAGCCACAACTAAAAACCCCTGCTATCTGTGTATTGCATTAGTTAGAATATATGAGAATATTACAATGTGTTTCTCAAGCCCGAACAATCTCTGCACTATCTCTATCTATCTCACTGCTTTCTAGACAAGCCTAGGCTAATACTTAACCAATTTATCAATTTCCCAAGACCCTACTTCCTTGAATTGTTTCTTTGGGAATTATCCCCCTATTAATTAGGGAAATTTCTCAAAGGAATTGTGTAATCCATCATAGGACTTCCTCTGATTGCATGCACCACCTATACAATTCGGATGATTATATAATTGATAGTACATTATCCTTAAACTCCAATCTCAACTGGGTAACTATTAGATATGACATGCATCAGTTATTTATGAATGAATCATCAGTTAACCTATTGAACACGTTAAGCAACACCCCACTGTTTGACCTCCTACTAGTTCCTCCATAAGTTGGAACTAGTTTAACTTATTTTAACTCAGTTAAACCAAATTAATTAATTACAACTCAAAATAAATTCAACTAGGTCTCCTATAATATAGGAGACATTCTACATGACTCAAGTTATACCTAAACTTGAATTAACTAAGCCAACTAAGTCAAATTAACTTAGTTAACTAATACAAGTTATCATGTGATGTGGAATTACAATTTTATTCTTAACTTAATTCAAGGAAAAAATTAAACTAGAATTTTCTTGTTGCACTTTCAATTCTCCCTCTCAACAAGAAATGGATCATTTTTACCTCGATTCTGCCTCTATGAAACTCGAATTTGCATCTTGACAATGCCTTTTTCAAAATATCTGCATCTTGTTCCTATGTAAGAATTTACTCCAACAATATTATTCTCCTTTGCAGATAATCTCGTAGATGGTGATACTAGATGTCGATATTCTTGGACCAATCATGAAAAATTGGATTTTGAGAGAGTTTGATATAACTTTGATTGTCACACTAAATCAGTGTAGGATCCATCTACTGACCAAATAACTCAACAAGGATCTTCCTCATCTAGATAGCCTCACAAGTTGCTTGACTAGTAGCCATGTACTTTGCTTCTACTAAACTGAGTGCAACTGATCTCTGCTTCCTGTTGTACCATGAAAATATTGCTGACCCGATACTAAAGATTCCCCGTGATGTTCTCTTCTTGTCAAATGGAATCCATGTAGAATCTACATATGTGAAGCCTTGCAACTTCACTCCCTTTGTCTGTATGTACCAAATACCAAACTGAGTGGTGCCTCTAAGGTATCTCAACACATGTTTAGTTTCCTTCCAATAGAGTTTGGTTGGCTCAGCCATTGCTTGACTAAGTTGGTTAACTGCAAAACATATGCTTGGTCATGTGTTCACCAAATACATAATTGAACCCACAATCTTCCTGTAAATAGTAGCCTCCATTACTTCACTTGAAGTAGCATCTTCCTTCCTCCAATTTCCTATTAGTGGAGTCTCCATGGATATGCTCTCCATGTGGAACTTCTTCAATATCTCATTGGCATACTTTCCCTGAGAGACAAGCAATTCCTCATCTCCTTGCCATACTTCCATACCAAGGAAATAATGCATGAGCCCTAGGTCCTTCATCTCGAATTATCTTGCAAGATCCTCTTTGCAATATTTATCTCCTTCACTATTTTAGGTGTAACTTTTCATATTGACTCTATTTTGTATTTGCAATACCATGTTGCAAATCTCTCCCTGATCTCATTCATTTGACACAATTGGGATTGTGTGCTAAAAGCACAATGGTCCCAAAATTTTGAAGGTTTTAACCCTATATAGAAATTACCTGCAAACAAATTCTTGAAATATATATATATATATATATATATATATATATATATATATATATATATATATATATATAATAGTATTATATATACAATGACGAGACTCCATAAAACAAATATGCACATAAATTTGCCCCTAGATCCCAAAACTAAGAATACGAGACTGATTTTTCATTATATTCCTTTTAATGTTATTGTATGTGTGTGTGTGTGTGTGTGTGGAAGCATTCATAAACCCCAATCCACTAATCCTGGATTAGAACATAATCGTAGTTTCCTTTATTGGGTCTATGAATACCATGGGAAAAAGTCATTGTGCCCAAAAACTATGCGTGAAAACCATGTGCAAAACCATGGGTAGGTTTGCCCACCATCTTTGGGTCTTTCCCCCATCCTTGTGTCTTACCAACTATTATTGGGTCTGCATAAAATAAAAATTGTATGCATGTGGAAAGAATATAACAAACACCCAACAAATTTTTTGATGTTTAAAAACATTGTTTAAAGCCTCAAAAATGTCCCAAAAATTTAGAACCCAAAATTTATAAGAAAATTCATAGTAAAAATCATTAATTTGGTTGCTAATATAGTATTTGATGTACTAATCCAACTACTAAACATTCAAGCATGTTCTTTGTTTAACGAATGCACCCAAATATATACCTATGGGTGATTTTTAGTTGGCAAGCCATATAGGTCAAGTTGTTGACTAACCCAACCAATTAGATAATGTAGTATGTTGATCAACTGCAAAAACCTACCGACTAAGCATTCAGTTTATTCAACCTGTAGGTTGAGTCAACTGATGTATATGTTGGTCAACTACAAAGATGATTCAATCCTATGGTTGAATTGATCGATCATCCAATTGAGTCGACTAAAGTGATATGCCAATCAACTATCAATCAGGTTGAACAAAATGATACATCAACTAGTCGTAGATCTAATTGAATGAAGTAACATGAAAGTTATCTATAAGTCGAGTCAACCAAAATAATATGCTAAATAGTTATCAATCGAATCAACCAACATAATATGTCAGTCGACCATCAATCAGGTCAGCCAAAATAATATGTTAGTCATCTATCAATTAGGTCAACCAAAATAATAAACCAATTGGCCACAAAGAGAAATCAATTAAACAATCGAGTTAGTCAACCACTAGGTCAAATCGAATAATGAAATGCATTAGTAAACTACACAATTGACTTAGTTGACCACAAAATTATTTCAACTAAACATAAAACTTGGTCAACTATTTAATTGAGTCAACCAATAAAAATATTCTAGTAGATTGTATAGATGATTCGACTGGGTAGTCAAATATGTCAAGTATTGTGATAGTCCTGGTCATATTCCATTTATGAAATGCACTATAAATATTTTATGAAAATAATTGACAAATTGGGATGAGTAATGGGATACAGATTCCAGAGACTAGGGGAGGTTTCTAGCCTAGGATGGGTTCAATTTCTTGTTGAAGGAAATATGGACTGCATATGACAACAATTAATGTTTAGATAGTGTATTTTTAATGGCTTGGTATTTTCAGCTTTTTTATGGAGTTGCAAGAGGAAGGATGCAGGACCATGCTTGCTTGGAAAACTATACAAGGCAAAGGGAAAAGAAATAAAAGAGAAAAAGGGGCAGACTACCAGATTGTAAGTGTGTAGGCCACACACTGAAACAAGCTAACCAAAAGGAATAAATATGGGGGGCAGTTGGACAAATGGACCCTTCTTATTGGCTAGCAAGACTATGATAGGTAGATTTCACTATCATCAGGGGAGGGAGGAAATTTGACCTGTTGGGATTAACACAATTGGAAAAAAGGAGAAGATCATTAGAACATGCAGAGAGGGAGTGCAAGACCCAAGGGAAGAGGACAATGTAGAAAGGAGGGTAGAGGAAAAACATGAACTGCTAGGAAAAAGCACAACTGGAGTGAGAGAAGGGGTATTTGAATAGTTAGACAGCTGCAAGGGCGATGTAAAGGAGATCGTGGGAGTGGCTAGAAAAAAAATGTGCCAGAGGATTGAAATGTTGGAAAACACATTAGGGAGCGAGTTATTGGAACTGTAACACTCTCCTCCCATATCTACCCAAGTAACCGGCCAACCAGGGTAAATATGCAATGAGAGGCTACTATGATTAGATTCAACCTCTTATGTGACCTTAAGGAAATGGAATAGATGGAAGCACAACATACAGACCCTCCACATCAGCTATAGGAATCCAAGGAACCATCCCAACCACTCAAGTATCTAACCCCTAAGTCCGAGTGAAGTTTTTGACCACTTGACCTCCAGATGCTCCCATGCTATAGGCCTGCTAGCATCTAAGAGGCTCTGAACACTCTCACGACAAGGCATGCCAGCGTCCAAGGACTATTTTTCTTAATGTTGTGCCCGTCCCCTATATTTGAGCCACTTTTTCAGGCCCATAGTTAGGTCACTGCCCAAAATTGAATTACACCATCAAAACAGTAAAATAACAAGGAAATAATGATGCAAAATAAAATAGTTGAACAAGCCCTTAACCAGACCCCTACTAGCCATGACAGGAATTTCGTCAAACATATCACATTTATGTAATCTATAGGTGTAAACAACATATTTAAGCATAGGGATCTCATACTTATTTGAGAATTACTAAGAACCACTATTCCCTCATATCATTTGTTGCATTATCATCTATTAGGTCATAGATACATTTTCCATTCATTGACAAGTAAAAACATGATAAGAGCCATACGTAGCCACTCTCATGAAACACATACATAACCAACATAATAGCAACAGAAATACCAATGAAATCACAACAATATGATCCACATATAAACCAACATAATACTAATAGAAATAGAAGGAGCAATAGCCTTTCATTAATGATGAAAAATCCAAACCCGGGATGGGACTACCACGTTCCACCTAACCATATAATGGCTTAGCTAAATCTCTCTTCATCCATTCACCCTCATGCCATATTCCAAGTATGAATATGGGAATCAAACAAAAAGAACCAACCAGGGCATACGGAGGCTAAACCACCTCACCCTCATCAATAGAAACCATCCCGGATCACTAGGCCAACACAATAAACATGTCATAACAGGATTTACCATGACCTCCACCCAATCACTAAGCCAAACAAGAATCGATGCCACCGGATTTCTCCACCTACACCATGAGGAATTTTCCTATCTCCTAGTCTCTCAGGCTTTACCGCAATCCACACTGGATCACTAGGCCTTAAACTGAGACAACAGTCTCTTAGGCTTTACCGCAACCCACACCGAATCACTAGGCCCTAAACCGAGACCCACTCTCCAGGCTTTACCACATATCACAACCTCGGATTAGTAGGCCCAATGGAGAGAAATCCACCTCTTCGCTTTACCATATATCCTTCCATTCACTGGAAAGGATTCCTAGGCCCACTGAGGTAACACAATTATGGCTTTAGCGCAACCCACATTATGGCTCAGGGGTCACTAAGCTAGTGGCTTTACCGTGATCCACAGTCTGGTTCAGGGACCACTACGCATGTGTTCTATCATTCGGATATCCACCTCACTTAGCTTTGAATCCATCCAGAAATCCAACTCAACCAAAACATGAGAACCCCATCGCACCATGGCTATCCAAAAATGGAAAGGTTAGACTGAAAACACTGTTACACCTAGAAAAAGCCATGCCATAACAAAAAAAGAACCACATGCAATACCATGCATGCCGAATCTAGCAAGGAAATCACACATACAAATCGATACCTGCAAAGAATCTTGTTGTAGCTTCTTGATCTCGCTCTTCCTTGCTTTCTCCTTTCTTCCTCTTGCCTTCTTTTCCTTTCTTGATCCAATGTAAAACCTTGTCAAAACTTGCCAACTGATTCTGAGAAGCCTTTTTATCAATGAGGCCTTTATTTTCTTCATTTTCCCTTATTTTCCTTCATTTTTCATTATTTTCCTTCACTTTCCTCCTCACATGAAACCTGTGACTTTTCACCTTTCGTTTCTCCTAATTCTCATTATTTTCATAAATAAATGTGCCAAAAATGCCTTTTTCCTTTTCCTTTTCCAATTTCCTTAGCCATAATAAACCAAATGAACACCCACTAGGATGTTTTTCCCACCATTCAACATAGATTACGTGTCCCATGATCGTGGTCTTATATTTTTATATTTACATGGATTTTTAACTAGAGTTGTTACAGAACCCTTCCCCTTGGGGGAACACTATCCACGGTGTTCAATGACACCTATAACCAGTAAGACCATTGAAAACAAAACATACTGCCCATGGAGCTTTATAGCATCGCTTGTTCCAGTATTTACAATTACCATCTGCTAAAACAAGACAAACATATTGTTTACTTGAGCTTTATAACACAACTCATAACAGTATTTACAATCCACATATACTTACACCTTTGCTTCAACCAGCAAATAAACATACTATTTATGGAGATTTATAAATCCAACTTGATACATTATTTACAATAATATACACATATAGACATATATACATTTGCTCAACCAACAAATAAAATTATATGATTCCTACATCCGCAACAAGGGAATCCAGAGCCTCACACCTCCACCTTTAAAGTAATACCAGGATACACCTCCTTCCCAACAAGTCCAGAATCCACTGCCAAAGTCAAAATTGCATCAAATGTCCAGCGCTACAATCCAATGTCACTTGTTCTCTCAGTGAATAGTTATTGGCTCATTGTTCCAGGGCACACTCCCAATGTGTATCTGATTCCATTTGGAAATGCTAATAATGAAAACAAATCCATCCCTAGCCTTCCCTTCTTTGCTACACAGTCCCTCAAACAATCTGGTCAACCCCTTCCATGCAGTCACTCACCTTCCAAGTTCCCCAGCATCTTGGGGTAATCCATCCCCTGGAAAATCTTCCTTGCATTGAAAAGTCAAAAGACCAAAGTATATACCTACCTCAAACCATCATACCAGTCATATCATGCTTATGGAAATCAATGGACAATATTGGGTACCAGTTTCCCACAATGTCCCTGCTCCTGAATGCTTTACCAGCATACTACTGCCTATTATAATTTATTTTTGTTGTTGATGGTAGTTCTTGTAGTCAGTTTCAACCACCCAACCAGGCATTTCATGCTTTCCTATACCAAGCACATAATTTCCATTAGATTCAAAATAAATAAATAAAATTCAAATCATACCTCATTGGTGGCTTGTCAATAAGGTACACTTGCAATTTTGTTCGCTCCTTTTTACAATAAGTCAAACTAGCACCTTTGACCAAATCATCATGTATAAACATATCACGTCAGGTTAGCTCAAAACACAACCATAATATATCAAAATCATAAATCATATGTAACCATCATAAACCAGAATCATAGATCACATGCATAATAAAACTAAAATAAAATATTAATACTTATCCTTTAATCAATCCTTAGCTTCTACCTTTATCTTTATTCCATATGCACACCAGATCGGTTGCCACACCTGACAAACACCCAGTTCCTTCTCCTCAACCATGTGCACATGCACATAATGTGCATCACACACATACAACCACACACGACATACAACATTGTGCAATACATTCACCTACACCTGACATACCACACATACACCTACACCCAGGGTACAACACAACACATACATACACCTACACCTGACATACCACACATACACCTACATCCAGGGTACAAAACAACACGTACATACGCCTACACCTAGGGTAAAACACAACACATACATACACTTACACCCGATGTACGACACAACACAATACATACATACACCTACACCCGGTGTATGACACAATACATATATGTATACATAGTACAACACAATGATAAACATGTCATGATACCATGACTACACCATGCATATACATAGTACCGCATGTACACAGCACAACATGTACAGTATGCACATAATATCGCATGTAAAACATGTACACATTACCACCTATACACAACACACCTTCACAATGTGTACACAACATCACATGTACATGACACCACCTATACAAAGTGTACACAATACCACATGTACATAGTACCACATACATGACATGTACGCGACACCACATGTACACAACGCCACATGCATGACATGTACACAACACCACCTGCACACAACGCCACATGCATGACATGTACACAACACCACCTGCACACAGTGCCGCTTGTACAAAATGCACACAACACCACATGCACACAACACCATATGTACATAGCATTGCATGTACAACATGCATGCAACATCACATGTATATAGTATTGCATATCCAACATGTACATAGCATCATCTTTACACAGCACTGCACATCCAATTTGCGCACAACACCATATGCACACAATGTCGCATATCCATCATGTGTACAGTACGATATTTACATAGCACCGCATATCCAACATGTACTTAACACCATCTATACCCAACATTGCCTATGTAGTATTCGCACAACACTATCTATACCACCATGTACATAACATTGCATAAAAAACATGTACACACACTATATATATACACACAACACCGCATGTGCACAACATCACAGATGCAACATGTACAACATATACAACATATGCACAACAGTAGTACCACACATCCAAAACCACACTGTCTCCACCAAGAAACCTTGCTTCCAGTGTCTTATCCATGCTTGTCCCAACATGCCATAGACCACACTACTTTCATTTCATTGATGTGTTCCTCGGTATAGCTTATCCATAACATAAACATAATCTAATCACATAATATCAACTCATAACCACATGATACTGACCTCATAGATTTGTCAAGGCTACTCTTCCAGTTGATTCCTCATAAACCAGGAACCTCTTCATGTCATTCACCTGCATAGTCAATCACTCCTCCACAAGAATAATCCTTGATGACCCTATCGGACAGTGACATGGATACATGGATACATACATACATACACATAAACATTAGCATAAACAATCATGATCCTGTCAGACAACGATATGCATGCATATGCATATATCCATATAAACATCAACATAAAACAATAATGATCTAGTCAAACAACGACATACATACATACATATATACATATATAGACATTAGTATAATCATGATCACAACATAATTACCAAATATCATAAGGTCACGGTTAAGAGAACTCCCTTTATCCATGCACATCATGCAAAACATTGATAAAAAACATTCCCAACATAGCCAAGGCATCAGAAGCCTCACATCCATTCACTTTACCTTTCTTGTTAGCTTTCTCATGACTATACTACCACTATCCCTTTACACCAATTGATCCAACCAATCCAACTGACTATCATATTCTTGCCTTCAACTTCCCTTATACATGCACTGACTTCATCTGAGTCTTACATGGCCTACTATATTTCATTCATCTCTCCCTGAACTCCACTAACTTTCCTCTTTTCCCAACCAATCCCCAAGACTCTTAAAATAATAAAGGCAAGACTGAGACACAAACAAGAATAAGACCATGGAAAACCAACAACAATAAGAAACCACAAAAAAAGTGGCATATCTATGCACCACACATAAACAAAACCACAAATCAAGCTCAAAAAATCACAAAGGACCAAAAGCACAAGACTAAAAGTAGAGACCATGACTCAATCCCCATGGTTCCCAGTGCTTCCAAGGGACAGCTCAACCTGAGCCTTCTTCAATATTTCATGGCAGTTTATTTTTCCATGCAATCCCTTGCACCATGCTGCCACCAACACATAAATGTCAGTGCATAAATAAACATATCAATACATCAGTTACCTTATCTTGTTGTGCCAAGCACATTGCTTGCTACTGAACACATCCATGCCACCTCTCAAGGGACTCCAATTCCCTTAATAGATCCACCTGTAACTAGAGACTAGCTAATATACCTATCAACTACATGCTCATGAATCTAGCACATATCCACATAATATCAGACAAAATCAAGGTTAAGAAGACTTCATGTATGCAAAGAACTCATTCGTTTGGAATTAGGCTTTCTAAGCATAACCACAGGAATTCTTGCCCAATTCCTTTCTTCTACCTTTTTACTTTGTTGGAATTGAGGCTTACTATGTGTTGTCACATCACCCAACTATTAGTTATATAAACACATTAGATGTTACCTTGTCATGCTAATACCAAGCATGTTTCCTTCAACTCTTCACACATGTCAACCACATGTTCCAAATATCAAGAAAATCGTATCTATCAATTTGAAATCAACATTTACCAAGACTAACAATTGTTTCATAATCCATAGTCAAATCATAGTCCTTAGACATAATTCTACAACTGTCACCTACTACACTCAAGTACATATCAACTATCTCAACACATATGTATTATTACAACCATCTTAAAACAAGATCTTTTGAACACATACTCATATTATGCAATTCATCAAACATTCAACCAACTATAAATGTACCATGTTAGATAAATCAACTAGATGACATAATAGACACCAAACACTCAAACGTCAAATAGACGACATAATCAAACAATCAAGCACAAAGTATATGACATAAGCAAGTTCATACCTTAATGTATCTCAGAGGAGGCAATCTTGTCTGCAAAATCAATCCAGATTAGCACGATATAACTTCACAACATATTAACTCATACCTGAATGTCATAACCCTAACACCATTTGCATGACCATCCACTTAGTATGATACAATATAAAATCAATTCTTAATGTATAGCCCTAATCATCAATTACTAGCATATAAAACAACAATTTAACAAATAACATATCATAACACATATATCATAATCATTCAAGTTAACTATCATATAACAAAAAGTAACTATAGCATATGTGGGCACCTAATCCTAATGGTTGAGTCGGAAGCTGACAGACTAAGTAGTCAAGGGACCTTGGGATGTGAATCCCAACGGTCACCATATTGTACTATAAATGTATATCAAACTGTTAATAAAATTGTAATGCATGCTTTATCTTTCCTATTGTTTTCGCTCAACATGTGTGTTTAACATGGTATCAGAGCAGGCGAATTCTGGCCCTGCTCATATTTGAGTCACTGTTTACTTGTGACCTTTTGTTGTGTTTCTCTCACCAGACCTATGCAGTGACCATTAATGTTATCTCTCTATTTTTGGTCTCTGACTTCCCGTCTGTCTATAAAACGTTTGCTCTCTGAACATACATTGAATTAAAGCCTGGGCGCCCAAAGCCTGTCAGCTATACTCATCCTCACCGGATTAAAAGTTGTCAGACCTGTCATTCTATCATTGTTTTAAAATCTAACGCTCCACTGCTTGTGACTGAGACCCATTTCGCTGTTCTGGACCTGCATTGTTATCACAGCCATCTGCAATAAATAAATGCGCTGAACGCTGCCCAAAATGGTAGCAGAGCCGTTTGATGAACGCCCAGAATGACTCACAGCTAGTTGCTATGGAGGCATTCTGCAACTGCTGCCTGAAATATCCATTCTTGTAGACCAACTGCCAGACTTGTTTCTGCAAGCGGTCATTCTCCTCCATCAACAACTTGTTCATGGCACAAAGCTTTCTGTTCACAGCCTGGAGACGAGAAGCTTCCTTGCGCTGCTTCTCCCTACACCTGCGGTTTTGAAACCAGACTTTGATTTGCTTGGGCTCTATGTTGGACAGTATGGGGCATTCTCGTATGAGCTGCTGGCGACGAATAGAACTGGGTTTAGGACAATCATGGTAGAGTCGCTCCAGTGCCTCCACCTGCTCAGCCGTGTAACGCACATACTTGCCTTGGTCCATACTTGATGACTTTCCCTCTTTGCACATTATATTGACGCGTTGTGAGTGCCCGAAATCCCAACGCTGTAGAGTTGAGATCTTTAATCCCAGAATTTCTTCATTCGAGCCCGATGCCCAATGAATGAGGTTATGTAACGTATAACTGAAGAAAACATTCGTGAAAAGATATCTCTGGTGGCGCCGAAGTCGACGATGAACAGGCTTTAGTCCGTCCCGAACATCGGGCAGAGCACGGCCAACTAATACCGACAACGCGGAAGACAAATACGAGTCCGTTGCCTCTTTGTGGAGCTTTCTCTGCACCTCAAAGGGCATTACGAGAAGAAACTTTTAACTGTTCGAGCTTTCTCAAAGGGCATTCGGAGACAAAGAAAGGCAACTTATCTCTGCGAGCGGTTTGAGTGGCCTTTCTCGATGTTCAACTCAGAGACTATTCAGGCCATTTCTATTTCTTAATGTTCATTCCATTGCCCTTGACTGTTGTTCCATTCACACCCGAAAATGCTCGCTAACGCACATGGTTTTCACTGTCTAATCCAACTCTTGCTGTACATGTCTGTTTAAAGGAACCATTGGAAAGTTCTATTCATCATGATTCAGGTTTTGATCATGGTGTGATGGATGGTCAAGAGGACGTAGGTTAGCGGAGTCCATTTCTAGTTTGCAACAACAGTTTGGTTGCAACGCCTAAGAAGTCGAGCAGAATAGTGTAACCACTGCACAGTGCCAAGGAGGCATGCACATGGCCCACTCTATATTTAAGTTTGAGTCCTCCATGGTTCCCTGTTGGACGATGCATATTAAAAACAGATCTTCCTCATATTAAAAAAAAGGAGAAGTTACATATTTCTAGACCAGCGGAAGGATGGTAAGCACTGGGAGCTTGTGCATAATACGGATGTGGCTGCTGAGAATTTTGAGGACCTGAGTAGACATTATGTGGTTGAGCGGAAGCCGATGATGTGGAATATGGTGGCACTGATTGCTCGGATGTACGATAATAAGGCTTGCTATTATTAAAACTATGCCCAGCCAATTGTCGCTGAAGATCCTCCATCATATCACGGCACTGAATGTTGGGTGTCATGACAAAGTCACTACACTGCTGCTTTAAATTGGTAATTGCATCCTGTAGAGTGACATAAAACTTGAGACCCTCATTGATATTATCCCTGATTTCCCGATATTTGGCGATTGCAGCACTTATCTGTTTATATCCCTTTGCACGAGCAGTTTTGGGCCTGGATTTGGCGCAGTTCATACAGAATAATGATCCTCAGTTTCTGAGGCTGTGCTTTAAACTTTTTTCACCGTGTTTCAATATGAGCACAACGGCCATTTGATGCTGAACTTCTTGACTTCTTATGATACTGGTTCGATGTTATTTAGTTTTTAGTTTCCTGTTTTCACGGAATGGAAGACTCGGGGAAAATTACAGTTTTGGAAAATTTTCCGGCAAAGAAAGTTTCCTGTTGATTTATCTCAAGATACTGAGCAGAAGCAATTGAGTTATTTTCTGGAAATTGTCAATTTGCGGCTCTATATTATACTCTGCTGATTGTGATATTGCACGGAAATTTCATAGTATTGCACGTTGCAAATTTTTTGAGTGCCTCTTTGGAACTTGTTTATATTTGGAAAGCATGCCTGCTATTAAAGTTGTAGAGCCTGCTCACAAAGGAAAGAACAATGTGATAGACCAATTGTGTGGGCTAATTGATTACTGCATATAGGAAACTTTCGATTTTTCCTCAGTTAATTGGCATCATTGTTTCCCTTTTTCATTAGTGTTTTCATTATTTTCTGGTTTTCACCTTCAACTCAATATCATCTTCTCAAGGCTCTATATCTCCATTGAGCTTGATCTTACCTTTGAATATTTTACAGCGTTTGTGTCATTACAATAACCATATCAGACCATCGATTTTGTCGAGAATGGCCAAATTTTATGAAGTATTAGAGTTATTGGAAACTTTGATACAATCTAATGTCGATGACAAAGTGAAAATAAGCAAAGATTCTCTTTCAGACATTCAAAAATGTATACAAAATGCACAAGAGAAGATCGATTTTTTGCAGCTTGAATCACAGCTACAGCAAGAAGAGCTACATCAAAATAGACACCATTCTGAACCTGTTTTTGTTCAGAACATTGAGACAACCACCCATCAGCAGCAAGTTAACAATGCAGCAGTTGTACATGCAGATGCAGAAACTCAGTTTGCACTTCCCAAGCCCATTATCAGACCTTGGGAACAGCTTGTCCACAACAAGCACAGAACAGGTCTTGGATATGACAAGGACTTGTCCTTTCATATTCCAGACTACGCCAAGCCTATTCAGTTTCAGAGTGCTGGTTTCATTAATGACAGTTCACCTGCTCCTCATGATAGTTCAGCATCAGCTGTTCCAGACTCTGCTCCTCTTCCACAACAACAACAACAACAGATCGTGAAATGCCAACACTGTGATCGAGTT
>APFE030113598.1:58558-104068 GCA_000404065.3 Pinus taeda | reverse complement strand
TGAACACATACTCATATTATGCAATTCATCAAACATTCAACCAACTATAAATGTACCATGTTAGATAAATCAACTAGATGACATAATAGACACCAAACACTCAAACGTCAAATAGACGACATAATCAAACAATCAAGCACAAAGTATATGACATAAGCAAGTTCATACCTTAATGTATCTCAGAGGAGGCAATCTTGTCTGCAAAATCAATCCAGATTAGCACGATATAACTTCACAACATATTAACTCATACCTGAATGTCATAACCCTAACCATTTGCATAGACCAATCCAACTTAGTATGATACATATAACATCAATATCTTAATGTAATAGCCCTAATCATCAATTTACTAGCATATAAAAACAACAATTTAACCAATAACATACTCATCAACAACATATATCACAATCATCAAGTTAACTATCGTATAACAACAACAAGTTAACCTATAGCGTACTCATCAACAACATTTAACATAATCATCAAGTTATCTAACCTAAAACAACACTAGCAATGCATACAACCACAGGTTACTATCATTCATGACTATCTGACACATGTGCATATGACTACACTAATCAACTAGCATCTATCATGTATGTAACGATAACATTAATAAACATGTACATAAACCTAATGCATATAACAATCCATTAACTAACATATCTGCATGCCAAACATATAATACCTATATGATGATCTTCTTTTACCCGAAAGTGCATTGTTGCAACTTCACTTTAATGATCTGCATCTCCTGCGCTATCTCAGCCAACACATTAGCATCATAGCATACCAATATTATCATGATGACCTAATTTCATACAATGACTTCACAGTGCATGTCTAACCTACCATACATGCATAACCATAACCATGAAAATGCATGCATAACAACATATAGACACTAACATGCATAACAAATGCATACACAACCATACACTCATGACGACACATTCCACAACAACACCATCAACCTTCACATGGCGGCATCACTACAACCATGATCAACACCATGAAAATGCAATAATCATATGGACTACAAGCATAAGGAACACATACGAAACTGACATGAATGCATGACCAACACACCACCCATCCAGTCTGAGGGGTGAACCATATTCTGATACCACTCTATAACACCCTCCTATCACATCTACCCAAATAAACGGCCAATAGGGGTAAACATGCGACAAGAGGCTACTATGATTAGATTCAACTTGTTATGTGGCCTTTAGGAAATTGAATCGATGGAAATATAACATACATACCTTCCACATCAGCTACAGGACTCCTAGGAAGCATCCCAACCACTCAGGTAGCTAGCTCCTAGGTCCCACTAAATTTTTTCACCACTTGACCTCTGTATGCTCCCATATTATAGGCCTGTCAACGTCCAAGAGGCTCTGGATGCTCTCATGACAAGGCATGCCAATGTCTAGGGACTATTTTTCTCAGTGTTGTGCCAGCGTCACCTGGATTTGAGCCACTTTTTTAGGCCCAGATCCCAGGTCACTGCCTAGAATTGAATGACACCTTCAGGATAGTAAAATAACAGGGAAATAATGATGCAAAAGAAAATAGTTAAACAATCCCTTAACCAGACCTCTACTAACCATGACAGGCATTTTTTCAAACATATCACAAATATGTAATCTGCAAGTGTAAACAACAAATTTAAACATAGGGATATCATACTTATCGGAGAATCGCTAAGAACCATTGTTCCCTCATATCATTTGTTACAGTATCATCTATTAGGTCATAGATACATTTTCCATTCATTTACAAGTAAAAACATGATGAGAGCCATATATAGCCACTGTCATGAAACACATACATAGCTAGCATAATAAAAGCAGAAATACCAATGAAATCAGAACCATATGATCCACATATAAACCAGTATAATACTCATAGAAATACAAGGAGAAATAACCTTTCATTAATGATGCAAAATCCAAACCCGGGATGGGACTACCACGTTCCACCCGGCCATAGAATGGCTGAGCCAAATCTCTCTTCATCCATTCGCCTCGTGCCATATTCTAAGCATGAATGTGAGACTCAAACCAAAAGAACCAACCAGGGAATATTAAGGCTAAACCACCTCACCCTCATCAATATAAACCAAGCTTTACTATAATCCATCCCATATCACTAAGCCAACACAATAAACATGTCGTAACAGGCTTTACCATGATCTCCACCTTATCACTAGGCCAAACAAGCATGGATGCCACTGGATTTCTCCACCTACATCGCGAGGAATTTTCCTATCTCCTAGTCTCTCGGTCTTTATCGCAATCCACATCAGATCACCAGGCCCTAAACCGAGACAGCAGTCTCTCAGGCTTTACCGAAATCTAGATCGGATCACTAGGCCCTAAACCGAGACCCACCCTCCAGGCTTTACCACATATCCCAACCCAAGATTACTAGACCCAATGGAGAGAAATTCACTTCATGGCTTTACCGTATATATTGCCATTGACTGGAAAATATTCCTAGGCCCACCGAGGAAACACAATCCTCACATTACCGCAACCCACAATCTAGCTCAGGGGTCACTAGGCTATTGGCTTTACTGTGATCCACAATCCAGTTTAGGGACAACTAGGACATGTTCTCTATCATTCAGAGATCCACCTCACTCAGCTTTGAATCCATCCAGCAATCTAGCTCAACAAAAACATGAGAACCCCATCACACCATGGCTATCTACAAATGGAAAGGTTGGGCTAAAAACACTATTACAGTTGGAAAAACCCATTCCATAACAGCAAAAGAACCACATGAAATACCATGCATGCCAAATATAGTAAGGAAATTACACATGCAAATCGATACCTTGAAATAAGCTCGCACTAGTTGCTTGATCTCACTCTTCCTTGCTTGCTCCTTTATTCTTCTTGCCTTATTTTCCTTTCTTGATCCAATGTAAAACCTGAGAAAAAGCTTGCCAACTGATTCTCAGAAGCCTTTTTATCAATGAAGCCTCTATTTTCTTCATTTTCCATTATTTTCCTTCATTTTCCACCTTGCATGAAACCTGTGACTTTTCACATTCCTTTTATCCTAATTTCCATTATTTTCATAAATAAATGTGCCAAAAATTCCTTTTGGATTTTCAAAGCCTTTGCCTGTACCAATTTCCTTAGCCATAATAAACCGAATGAACACCCACTAGGATTTTTTTCCCACCATTCAACTTGGAATACGCGTCCCATGACCGTGGTCTTATATTTTTATATTTACATGGATTTTTAACCAATGATGTTATAGGAACAATGTTATTAAGAAGGGAGAAATTGAATGGATAGAGTGAGGGTAGTAGATGACATAATTTATACAAACTGCTAGAAAAGACAAAGAGAAGGGAACACGGAGTAGACCTAGAAAGGAAGAGTGCAAGAAATCACTAAAAAGGGGAGCAAATTGAGTGGTTTATATGAATTGCAAAGAAGTTGTGATTTGAGTTCTTGGTTGAAAAGGAATAAGGGGGGAATAATTTTCAGGTGATGATTAATTGCCTTTCAATTCCCCATGGGCCAAAGGGTGGAGATGATATTTCTCCAAAATCCTTGAGGCCTAGGGTGGAGGAATTATTCCTAGAAATTGTTGGAGGATTTTCTATAGACTTCCTTGTTGTTGTTTGTGTTGTTGTTGGTTTTGGAATCCCAAAGTTAGGTGGAACCAAAATACTGAACTCTAAAGGGTGGAGACAGTAGATACCTAAACTCCATGTTAACTGTTTGAATGCAACGTAGTTGGTGGGAGGAGGTAGAAAAATCTCTTGAGTCTCTAGTTCAACTAGTAGTTTTTCTTAAATCCCTAAGAAGAAAAAACCCTCAGTCTCTGGAATCTGGCTCAAGGGTGACAAATGAAAGTGAGATCTTGGATACAACTATCTATGATTGGGTGGAGATTCATTATCCTAGGATCAATTTCCCCAAATATTTAAAGATAAATGTTCCTCATGTATTTTCAATAATAATGAATTTGTGTTACCTTTCCGATTTGAAATGGTGTTTTAATGTATGATGTATGGTATGTAAATTTATTGTCCATATGATTAATTAATATTTTGTTGGTATTGTCTAAAAGGTGTTAGAACCATGAGAGTTGTGTTGAATATGTTCAGGTAGTAACCTGCATAGAAACTCATTATTATTCACAGTGGTATAATCTTGATTGTTTGCAAGCACTTATTAGCAATGTTCATGTTTTTGAGTGGTAATGTTGAAGATTTCTTCTTCTCTAACCTTATTGTTTTTTCTATTTCACATGGATGTCAATCCAAGTCTTCCTATAATGCATGCCGAGGTACTTATATCTACATTTTTATTTTCTCTAAGCTTAAGTATAAACAATCCTCGCTTCACTGTGTCGATGACGAGATTGCCTCATGCTCATTAATATCCTGATTCTATGATACTAAACGAGTCCTGATGATGCCTATTACGCTATGAACATGAAGAAATTTGTTTTCTCATTGTTAAGTGCTCCCTCACTATGTGTTTTTGAGTTGTTAACCATTATGGGTTTCATAATCGAGGGAGGCCAGTCAAAAATATACATTGTTCATTCTATTAGAGACATGGGTGGTCTTTGTAACATGTAAAATACATAATTAACTAAGCTCTAAGAGTGATTTTCTTCCTGCACTACCCAAATTTTTTTGGTGATCCTACAGTTGTATGTGTAATATTTGAGCCTTTACTCACTGGGCACAGGTATAATAACTGCATTGATAGAATTACACTTAAGCCTCGCTAAAGAGCTAGAAGTAACGATGGATAAAGACCATAATGAGTTAGCATAGAGAAACTTGTGTCTTTACTAGGACTGGTATAATGAAGCATGTAAACCCCATTGAATAAACATGTAATTACACTGCAATTTTTGCACTAGAAAGTGTAATACAAAAGTCAAATTTGTTCATATTAAATGTGTCCAAACAAAAGAAAAAACCCCATAGTTGAAATGGCCTACAATGTTAAATTAACAATGAGGCTTGTGCACTGGTGTATTGATAATGTTACATGTGCATATATTGTCAAGTTCACGATTTAGGGGAAAGTGTGGTTTTGAGTAACCGGAACTAATACGGTGCCTGACGAGTCCATGCTACATCAAATGTATTATCCGGGAGGGCCAGGACGTAACTCCATACGTCCACATCCCATGACCGAGGGAAGTGGCTTGGAGCAGACCTAACATATGCACCAAATGGAAAGGGATTAAAAGTTTGTTTTTGTAAGAAAACTACAACCTCAACATCATATGTGTAGGTTAATGTGTTGTAAGTAAAGTGTGTGTGTGTGTGTGTATATATATATATATCGTGTTATGAAATACCATAATTGGGCGATTTAATTTTCTTATAAATATTAATTTCATGGTGAATGGAGTGCCTCGAGGGTAGGTTACAATGGGTGTATCCCATTTGCATCGTGTGACATACCCCGGTTATATTTGTGTGTAACCTATAACAATATATTCAAATAACTCGTCCTGCACCATAACATAACCTTTGCCTAAAGCACACCATACAACCTTGTAAAAACTTTGTTGAGATGTGAGGACCTTAGCCCAATGGCCAAAGCTTATGACCCATATAACTAAATGTTTTGGCTGTGGGTAGATGCCAACTGTAATGGACAGCAAAAGTGCGTCAGGTTTTAGCCCAAGAGTAAGGGCCTATAGCAGTGGGATCACGTGCCATGACTAAGGCAAGATCATGTTTCATTATCGCATTATCGTGCGTCATAGTCAAAGGGGCAGATATGAGTTTGGACCTAAGGGCCATGGATTTAAACACATACTCCCATGTTGATTCAAGTGGATGTTGGTGGCCACTTTCCTATTCCACTTAAACCCACACCACTGTCTCTTCCAGTTTTTCACTTTCCTTGTTTGTAGCACAATTTACTATTTTTGGCAGTTTTTCGGGCCTTGAACTTCTGGAGCTGTTTTGAGGCCCTAAATGACATTTTTTGCAAAAATAGGTGCCAACATATAGCATACACAAATTTTAGGCACTCAAAAGTTGTACTACTTGGATAGATATTTCTAACGAGGTATTTTGTGCGTCAAACGAAGATCGTATGCCAAAGTTACAAACCCTAGGAAGTTGATGTACCAATTTACCCAAACAGGGTCCATAGTTTGGCGCTTCATCTCCTAGGGTTAGGTTTTTGGATGTTTAGGGTCTTCCATTGTTTCTTAATAATAAATAGGCCTTTGAGCCTCATTGTAACACAATTCAGAGGCATGTAGTCGCCACATCTCTTCTCAAAGATAAGCTACCATCGCCTAAGCTAGTCTTATTTCCATTTTGTTTGTAAGCATATTTCAGCGTTTGATATTAATGAAATGAAGTGTTATTTCTGTTTCATATTTGTATTTATGGTTATATTTGTAATTTGTTGCATTCATGTTTAAATTTGGATCAGTGGTATCAAAGCGGTCTACTCTTTCTCTGTTTTTCTTTGCATGTCCCCAACGAGGTCGAGATATAAGGAGTTAGGGATTGAGTTAGTCGAACCTTTGAAGGACCAGTCTCGCAAATCCCGACGGCCTCTCATGGTGGAAGAAAAGAAAGATGAGGGGACAGGAGATCCTATCAAAATATTTCTCGAAGAATCCCTTGAGCAACAAAGGAATGCGATGATGGAAAACTTTTCCCAGATCCTTCAGCGGCTACCCAGGGGTGATGCATCTACTTTGAGCAGCTACTCTGGAAGCACCACACCCTTTAAGGTACAAGTTAACTTTGACATTCCCATATTTGAGGGTCATATAGATGCAGATGTTACAGATAAATGGTTAAATCTGCTAGAAGGATATTTTTATGTTCATGATTTTTCCAACTGGGAAAAGATTATTTTTCTCTTGTCAAAGTTTCCCTCCACGTTAAGGACTGGTGGAAATCCTACTGCGAGAAGAAGGATGAAAGTATGCCCTCATTATTTTTGGTCACACCCACTTGGGATTGTTTTTGCGACACCATCAAGGAGCAGTACTACCCTGTTAGGAGATATGAGGGTAAATACATAAAGTAGACCACATTGTGACAGGGAAGTGACCAAGAAGTGTTGGAGTTTACCAATGTTTTGATACCCTTCGTATGAAGTTGGGTATCAAGGATTCTGAGAAACATTTGGTACTCAAGTACCATGACTTCCTACACAGGTACATCTAGGATGAGATGGAGTTCCTATACATCTCCTCACTCATCTCGGCATACTAATACGCTGTCAAGTTTTAGCAGAATCTTAAACAAAAAAAGCGATACTTTGGATCTACAAATACGAAGCAAGGGAAAGATGCCCCCAAATTGCAGATCAAAGGGAAAAGCCAAGGCGGGGCGACCCATGATAACCCACCAAAGCCGCAAGAAAATAACAACACGATGAAGACAAAGAAGGACACGGGAAAGTGGTGTGAGTTCCATAAGAGATCCACTCACAATGCAAGTGAGTGTCGAGCCAAGCAGCCACTGGTGGTTGATTTGAAGGCTTCTGAGTCAGAGGCATGTTCCGACTCTGAGTCAAAACTCAACAAGGGGAATGACAAAGGGAATCAGATCAATTATGTGGAGCCCAATGCCACGATGGCCACCACAAAGATCCACAAGATTGAGCCTGAATATCCAGACGAGGGGGAGCGCCTATTCCACTCAAACATGTGGGGGAAGGGTTCTCCATTGCAGTTCATTGTTGACAATGAGAGCCAAAAGAACCTCATTTCAATAGAGGTCATGAAGCATCTAGACCTACTGGCTACAACACATCCTCAGTTGTACAACATCGTGTGAATTCACTAAGGACGATATCTCTGCATCAGTCAGTAGTGTTGCCTTCCCTACATCATCAAGCCCTTCATGGATGAGGTACTGTGTGATGTTTCTCCTCTTGAAGTTTGTGATGTATTATTAGGACAACCATACTTAAGTAAGAGGTGTGTTGTATATGAGTCTATACTTCACTCTGTTATTATTTCTGTAGGTGATAAGTTATACAGGATATCGAAGGTGGCCCCACCTACCGCTGTCTCTTTGATCTTTGTTAAGCAATGTAGTAAGTTCATCTTTCATACTCATAAATTTGTTTTCTTTCTGATTCACTCTTAAAGTAAGGGGAAGGTCGTAGCCATGTCCATGGCCACCGGGAAGGGTTCCTCCAAGCAATAGAAACAGGTGGATATGGTCATGGATGAATACAGGGACATCTTCTCCTCACCCACAAGGGTACCCTTGCATTGTAAGGTCAAGCATTCAATCAATATGACTCCCAGAGAACCTCTACCCAACGGGCCGATATATCACTACTTCATTTTGGAGAATGAAGAGATGAAGCGGAAAATCCAAGATTTTCTACAAAAAGGGCACATCTGACCAGGTCCCTTGCCTTATGGGAGCCCGATTGTACTGGTACAGAAGAATGAAGGAATCTGGAGGCTCTGCATTTATTATCGAGCATCAAACAAAATCACTGTTAGGAACAGGTCTCCAATCTCGTGGATTGATGACCTACTGGACCAACTCAATGGGGCCAAGTATTTCAACAAGATCGATCTAAAGTCTGGTTATCAACAGGTTCCAATAGAGCCCACAGACATATGGAATACTACCTTTAAATCCAAGGAAGTCTTTTTTGAATGGTTTGTTATGCCCTTCAGGTTGACAAATGCCCCCGCTACTTTTATGAGGCTAATGGATGACATCTTTCAGCCCTTCACCAACTCATTTGTAGTGATTTATCTGGATGACATCCTCATCTTCAGCAAGAATTGGGAAGAACACTTGCAACACATTCGATAGGTCCTTCAAACCCTTCAGTAGCACAAAGTGTGTTCCAACTTGGAGAAATTCACCTTTGGCATGAGCCAGGTCTAATACTCGAGTACATCATAGATGAGTATGGTGTGCATGTGGACCTGACCAAGATCCAAGTCATTTGGGATTGGCCAGCCCCAACCACTCTAATGGAGCTTAGCAAATTTTTGGGCCTTACAAATTTTTATCAGAGGCTCGTGTTGAGATTCCCCATATTACTTGGCCTTTGAGTCAGATTATTAATGGCGGGGTGAAAGAAAATTTTTCTTGGTCCGAGTCCCAAATGAAGGCATTTGGTGAGTTGAAGTGTCACCTCTTCTTTGCACAGTACTCACACTGCTAGACTTGCAACAGCCATTTGAAATCAAGACAGACACCTCAGACTATGCTATTGTAGCAATCCTCACCCCTCACGGGCATCCAGTGGCCTGTCATAATGAGACACTTTCTGATACAATTTGTAAGTACCCCACCTATGATAAGTAAATGTATTCCATCATATAGGCTTGTCGACAGTAGAAGCACTGCATTATAGGGAAGGAGACAATGATCCACACCGATCACCGACCTCTTCAGTTTATACAGACATAGGGGAAGTTTTAGAACGATCGCCATCAGAAGTGGTCAACATATCTACAACAATTCCACTTGAACATTAAATACAAAAATGGAAGAACCAATCATGTTGTAGACTGCCTCAGCCAGACCCCAGTTGCAACACTGACAACTATCTCAACTCTTATGGTCACAAGAACTCTGGATGGCCGCAACTATAAAACAATGATCTAGATTTGACCTCCACATACTAGATGCTAGTAGATGGGAAGAAAGTTCATGATTTCCACCTCCAGGACACATTATTATGCTACTTTGGCCACATTTGTGTTCCTTCAAGCAAGCGTTCCAAACTAATTTGGGAGGCGCACTACTATCGAATCACAAGACACTTTGGGGTGGAGAAAATTGTGGTTTTACTACAAAAGTACTTCTATTGGCCCGAACTCTGGCTAGATGTTGCGAAATATATCAAATCCTACACTGCTTGCACCATCGCCAAGCCATCCATCAAGAAGCAAGGCTTGTACACTCCTCTACCTACTCCCATCGAGCTGTGGGAATCCATCTCCATGGACTATATGTCTGGCCTCCCTTCTACCAAACATGGTAATGATTATGTATTTTTGGTCATGGACAAATTTTCTAAGATGGCTATATTGGCGGCCTACAAGAAGAGTATCACTTCATATGACACTGCCAAACTCTTCTTTGAACAAGTATGGGTACATTTTGGGATCCTGCAGACCATTATATCATATTGGGATAGCAAGTTCCTGAGCATATTTTGGTCAAGCCTCTGGACACTATTGGACACCAAGCTCACCAAGTCAACTGCCTTCCATCCCTAGACTCATGGCTAGACAGAGGTCATTAATATGATGATTGTGAATATACTCTACATTTACATCTCAAATCATCCTCGAACCTAGGATGAGAGTCTTCCATATGTGCATCACAACTATAATAGAGCTCTCCACAGCTCAACTAGTCACAGTCCCTTTCAAGTGGGTCTAGGATTTCAACCATTGTGTCTGATTGATGTTGCCATGTCGAATGCAACTACATAGATAGAATTCACACATGTATTGTTGAGGCTGATAAAGCGACCATATTTATTGAAAACGTCCAACACATCTGCCAACAATTTCACGACATCCTGGAGAATTCAAATGCCAAGTACAAGCAGCGACATGATCAAATCGAGTGCCATACAAGTTTCAAGTGGGCGACAAAGTTTGGTTACTTTTGCAAAAAGAATGCCTTAGAAGACCCCATCAGAAGCTTAGACCACTTCGATATGGTTTTTACACCATTACCAAGGTTGTGGGAGACAATTCTTTTTAGCTCAAGATTCCCCCATTCCTTGGCCTACACCTAGTGTTCAATGTGGACTGCCTTCGACCATACTTCACACCATTACTGGACACATCAGACATTGCAGAACAACTCATACCAACAGATTTAAATCGAGACTACATGGAATAGGCTACAACAGATTAGATTATGGACACATAGGTCAACAACACTTGCCAACAGAAGATCCAACTATATCGGGTTATCAAAGCTGGCCAACTCTTGCACCAAGGCAAGTGTCTCACCAAGAACCAAGTTCAGCAGAAGTTTCCCCATCTCATGGAGGCGCTCGACCCAAAGGGTACCATTTCTTCCTAAGGGGGGAGGACTTATCCAAGTAGATGTTGGTGGCCACCTTCCTATTCCACTTAGACCCCCACCACTCTCTCTTTCAGTTTTTCATTTTCCTTATTTGTAGCACAATTTACTATTTTAGGTAGTTTTGTGGGTCTTGAACTTCCAGAGTTGTTTTAAGGGTCACTCAAAATTTTTAGTCCTCGGATCGATCTTTCTAACGAGGTATTTTGTGCATCAAATGGAGATCGCATGCCAACATTACCACCCCAGTAAGTTGATGTACCAATTTACCCAAACGGGGCCCATAGTTTGGCGCTTCATCTCCTAGGGTTAGGTTTTTGGATGTTTAGGGTTTTCCATTATTTCTCAATAATAAATAGGCCTTTGAGCCTCAATGTAACATAGTTCAAAGGCATGTAGCCGCCACATCTCTTCTCAGAGATAAGCTACCATCACCCGAGCTAGCCTTATTTCCATTATATTTATAAGCATATTTCAGTATTTTATATTAATGAAATGAAGTGTTATTTCTGAGACATATTTGTATTTATGGTTATATCTATAATTTGTTGTGTTCTTGTTTAAATTCATATTAGTGGTATCAGAACGATCTACTCTTTCTCAGTTTTTCTTTGCATGTCCCCAACGAGGTTGGGATATAAAGAGTTAGGGCTTGAACTGGTCGAACCTTTGCAATACCAGCCTCATAAATCGCAACGGCCTCCCATGGTAGAAGAAAAGAAATACGAAGGGGCAGGGGATCCTATAAAAATCTTGCTCGAAGAAGCCCTCGAGCGACAACGGAACGCTATTATGGACAACTTTACCCAGATCCTTTAGTGACTACCCAAGGGCGATGCATCTACTTCCAGCAGTGACTCTAGAAGTGCCACACCCTTTAGGGTACGAGTTAACTTTGGCATTCCCATATTTGAGGGTCAAATATATGCGAACGTTGTAGATAAATGGTTAAATCTGCTAGAAGGATATTTTTCTGTTCGTGATTTTTCCAACTAGGAAAATATTACTTTTTCTCAACTCAAAGTCACCCCCCACATCAAGGAATGATGGGAAACCTACTACGAGCAGAAGGATGAAAGTACCCATTCACTATTTTTGACCGCACACATATGGGATTTGTTCCAGGACGCCATCAAGGAGCAGTACTACCCTATCGGCAACTATGAGGATAGATACATAAAGTAGAGCACACTGCGATAGGGAAGGGATCAAGACGTGCTGAAGTTTACCAATTTTTTTCATACCTTTCACACGAATTTGGGTATCAAGGATTCTAAGAAACATTTGGTGCTCAAATACGGCGGCTTCCTACATAGTTACATCCAAGATGATATGGAGTTCCTGGACATTTCCTCACTCAGCACGGTGTACCAATACATTGTTAAGATTTAGCAGAAGCTTAAACAAAAAAGAGAGACTTTGGATCTGTGAATCTGAAGCAAGGGAAAGGTGCCCCAAAACCATAGAGAAAAGGAAAAATCCAAGGCAGGGTGACCCAAGATAATTCGCTGAAGCCGCAAGCAAAGAAAAACACCACGAAGACAAAAAAGGACACGTGAAAGTGGTGTGAGTTCCATCAGAGCTCCACTCACAACACAAGTGAGTGTCGAGTCAAGAAGTCACTGGAGGTCGAGCTAAAGGCTTCTCAGTACGATGCATGTTTCAACTTTGATTCAGAACCTGACAAAGGGAATGACAAAGGGAAGTAGATCCCAGTGTCATGGTGGCCACCACCAAGATCCAGAAGTAGGGGAGCGCCTATTCCACTCACACATGTGGGGGAAGGGTTCTCCGTTGCAGTTCATTGTCTACAGCAGGAGCCAAAAGAAACTCATTTCAACAGAGGTCATGAAGTGGCTGGACCTACTAACTACAACACATCCTCAGTTGTACAACATCATGTGACTTCACTAAAGACGAGATCTCTGCATCTGTCAGTAGTGCTTCCTTCCCTACAACATCAAGCCCTTCATGGATGAGGTATTATGTGATGTTGCTCCTCTTGAAGTTTGTGATGTATTATTAGGAAACCATACTGACAGAAGCGGCATATTGTATATGAGTCTAGAACTCACTCTGTTATTATTTCTTTGGGTGCTAATTTAAACAGGATATCGGAGGTAGCCCCACATGACACCATTTCTATGATATCTGCTAAGAAATGCAGTAAGGTCATCTCATAGATTAGGAATTTTTCTTCTTTCTGATTCACTCTCAAAGTAAGGGGAAGGTCGTAGCCACATCCATGGCCCTGGGAAGGGTTCCTGCAAGCAACAAAAGCAGGTGGATGTGGTCGTGGAAGAATACAAGGACATATTCTCCTCATCCACAGGGGTACCCTTGCATTGTCAGGTCAAACATTCAATCGATCTGACTCCTAGAGCACCTCTGCCCAATGGGCCAATCTATCACTGCTCCATTCTAGAGAATGAAGAGATCAAGTGGAAAATCCAGGAGTTGTTGTAAAAAGGGCACATCCAACCAAGTTCCCACCTTCTGGGAGTACAATTGTACTGGTACAGAAGAAGGACGGAACCTGGGGGTTTTGCATTGATTATCGAGCATTAAACAAAATCACTGTTAGGAAGAGGTATCCAATCCCATAGATTGATGACCTGATGGACTAACTCAACGGGGCCAAGTATTTCAGCAAGATCGATCTGAAGTCTGGTTATCACTGGGTTCCAATAGAGCCCACAGATGTATGGAAGACTCCCTTTAAATCCAAGGAAGGCCTTTTTGAATGGTTGGTTATGCCCTTCGGGTTAATAAATTCCCCCACTACTTTTATGAGGCTAATGGATGAAATCTTTTAGCCCTTCACCAACTCATTCGTGGTGGTTTATCTAGACGACATCCTCATCTTAAGCAAGAGTTGGGAAGAACACTTGCAACACATTCGGCAGCTCCTTCAAACCCTTTCACAGCACAAACTGTGTGCTAACTTGGAGAAATGCACCTTTGGCATGAGTCAAGTCCAATACTTGGGGTACATCATAGATGAGCGTGTCGTGCATGTGGACCTAACAAAGATCCACGTCATTCGAGATTGGTCAGCCTCGACCACTCTAACAGAGCTTTGCAGCATTTTGGGCCTTGCAAATTTTGATTGGAGGTTCGTGTTGGGATTCTCCCATATCACGTGGCCTTGAATCAGATTACTAAGGGTAGGGTGAAAGAAAAGTTTTCCTAATCCGAGTCCCAATAGAAGGGGTTCATTGAGTTGAAGTGTCACCTCTACTCTACACTAGTACTCACATTTCCAGACTTGCAACAACCATTTGAAATCGAGATAGACGCCTCAGACTATGTTATTGGTGTAGTCCTCACCCAGCACAGGCATCCAGTGGCCTATCATAGTGAAATACTTTCCAATACAATTTGGAAGTACCCCACCTATGATAAAGAAATGTATTCCATTGTGCAGGCTTGACGATAGTGGAAGTACTACATTATGGGGGAGGAGACGATCATCCACACCGATCACCGACCTCTTTAGTTTATACAGACACAAAGGAAGTTACAAAACAATCTCCATCAGAAAAGGTCTACATATATGCAACAATTCCACATGAACATTTAATACAAAAAGGGAAGCACCAATCATGCTATGGATTGCCTCAGTTGGCCCCCAGTTGCATCACTGACTACTATTCTCAACTCTTGTGGTCACGAGACCTCTAGATGGCTGCAACTATACAACAATGATCCAAAGTTTTCCTCCACATACTAGATGGTAGTAGATGGGAAGCAAGTTCTTGATTTACACCTTTAGGATGCATTATTATGCTACCTGGGCCACATTTGTGTTCCTTTAAGCGAGCATGCCAAACTGATTTGGGAGGCATACTACAGTTAGATCGCGGGACACTTTGGTGTGTAGAAAACTGCAGTTTTACTACAAAATTACTTCTATTGGCCCAAACTCCAACTAGATGTTGGGAAATATATCAAATCTTGTACTACCTGCACCATCGCCAAGCCATCCATCAAGAAGAAAGGCCTATACACTCCTTTGCCTACGCCCAACCAGTTGTGGGAATCCATATCCATGGACTATATGTATGGCCTCCCTTCTACCAAACATGGTAATGACTATGTATTTGTGGTCATGGATAGATTTTCTAATATGGCTATATTGGCGACTTGCAAGAAGAGTATCACCGCAAAGGACACTGCTAAACTCTTCTATGAATGAGTATGGGTACATTTTGGGATCCCGTAGACCATTATATCATATTGGGATAGCAGGTTCCTGAGCACATTCTGGTCAAGCCTCTAGACACTATTGGACACCAAGCTCACAAAGTCATCTACCTTCCATCCATAGACTAATGGCCAAACGGAGGTCGTGAATAGAATTATACTGCACATACTCCATTTGTACAACTCCAAGCATCCTTGAACCAAGGATGAGATTCTTCCATATGTGCAACACAGTTATAATAGAGCTCTCCATAGATCGAATAGTCGTAGTCTCTTTCAAGTGGGCTTAGGATTTTAGCCATTGTGTCTGATAGATGTTGCCATGTCGCATGCGACTACATAGATAGAATCCACACATTTTTTTTCTGAGGTTGATAAAGCAACCAGGTTTATTGAGCACATCCAACACATCTACGAACAGGTTCACGACATCCTAGAGAATTCAAATGCCAAGTACAAGCAACGACATGATCAACATCGAGTGTCGCACAAGTTTCAGGTGGGTGACAATGTTTGGTTGAATTTGTAGAAAGAGCGCACTACTATACCTCATCAAAAGCTCAGACCACTCTAATATGGTCCTTACACCATTACCAAAGTTGTGGGATACAATGCTTTTGAGCTCAACATTCCTCCATTCCTTGGCCTGCACCTAATGTTCAATGTTGACCACCTTCAACCATACTTCCCACCATTACTAGACACATCAGATATTGTATAACAAATCAGAACAATAGAGTTAAACCCAGACTAGATGGAACAGACCATAATTGATTAGATTATGGACACACATTTCAAGAACACTCTCCAGCAAAAGATCCAACTATGTCGGGTTGTCAAAGCTGGCCAACTCCTGCACCAAGCCAAGTGGCTCACTAGGGACCAAGTTCAGCAGAAGTTTCCCCATCTCATGGAGGCGCTCAACACAATGGGTACCATTGCTTCCTAAGGGGGGAGGACTGATCGAGGTGGACCCCTGCCACTATCTCTTTCAGTTTTTCAGTTTCCTTATTTGTAGCACAATTTACTATTTTTGGTCGTTTTTCGAGTCTTAAACTTCTGAAGTCATTTTACGGCCTTAAACAACATTTTCAGGAAACCCATGGCCAATATGGGTCTATAACCAATTTTTTTTCTAATGAAAAGTTGTAGTCCTCAGATAGATATTTCCAATGAGGTATCGTGTGCGTCAAACAGAGATCATATGCCAAAGTTATGATCCCGGGAAGTTGATGTTCCAATTTACCCAAACGGGGCCCATATTTTGGCGCAACATCTCCTAGGGTTAGGTTTTTGGATGTTTAGGGTTTTCCATTCTTTCTCAATAATAAATAGGCCTTTGAGCCTCATTGTAACACAGTTCAAAGCTTTATTTATGTTTCATATTTATATTTATGATTATATCTATAATTTTTTGCATTCCTGTTTAAATTTGGATTAGTGGTATCAGATCGTTCTGCTCTTTCTCTTTTTTTCTTTGCATGTCCCCAATGAGCTCAGGATATAAGGAGTTAGGGCTTGAATTGGTCAAACCTTTGCAAGACTAGCCTCGCAAATCCCAACGGCCTCCCACTGCAGAAGAAAAGAAAGATGAGGGTGTAAGAGATCCTATCAAAATCTTGCTTGAAGAAGCCCTTGAGCGACAAAGGAACGCAATGATGGACAACTTTACCCAAATCCTTCAACGACCACACCCTTTAAAGTACAAGTTAACTTTGACATTCCCATATCTGAGGGTTAGATAGATGCAGATGTCATAGATAAATGGTTAAATTTTCTAGAAGGATATTTTTATGTTCATGATTTTTCCAACTGGGAAAAGATTATTTTTTCTCTTGTTAAAGACACCCCCACGTCAAGCACTGGTGGGAAACCTACTGCAAGAAGAAGGATGAAAGTACGCCTTCACTATTTTCGGCCGCACCCACTTGCGATTCTTTCTGCGACGTAATCAAGGAGAAGTAATACCATGTTAGGAGCTATGAGGGTAAATGCATAAAGTGGACCACATTGCAACAGGGAAGGGACCAAGACGTGTCAGAGTTTAACAATGTTTTTTATAACCTTCACATGAAGTTGGGTACCAAGGATTTTGAGAGACATTTGGTACTTAAGTACTGTGATTGCCTACATAGGTACATCCAAGATGAGATGGAGTTCCTGGACATCTCCTTGCTCAGCACGACATACCGATATGCTGTCAAGATTGAGGAGAAGCTTAAACAAAAAAAGTGAGACTTTGGATCTGCTAATCTGAAGCAAGAGAAAGGTGCCCCCAAACCGCTAAGCAAAGGGAAAAGCCAAGACGGGGCGACCCAGGATAACCCACTGAAGCCTCAAGAAAAGAACAACACCATGAAGACAAATAAGGACACAAGAAAGTGTTGTGAGTTCCATAAGAGCTCCACTCACAACACAAGTGAGTGTTAGGCCAAGCAGTCACTGGTGGTCAAGCTGAAGGCTTCTTAGTCGAACATATGTTCTGACTCTTAGATAGAAATCGATAAGGGGAATGACAAAGGGAAGCAGATCAATTATGCAGAGCCCAGTGCCATGGTGGCCACCACCAAGATCCACAAGATTGAGCCTGAAGATCCAGAAGAGGGGGAGTGTCTATTCCACTCACACATGTGGGGGAAGGGTTCTCCGTGGTAGTTCATTGTCGATAGCGGGAGCCAAAAGAACCTCATTTCAATAGTGGTCATGAATTAGTTGGACCTATTGACTACAACACATCCAAAACCGTACAACATCGTGTGACTTCACTAAGAACAAGATCTTTGCATCAGTCAGTAGTGTCGCCTTCCCTACAGCATCAAGCCCTTCATGGATGAGTTACTATGTGATGTTGCTCCTCTTGAAGTTTGTGATGTATTATTAGGAAAACAATTCTTAAGGAAGCAACATGTTGTATATGAGCCTAGACCTCACTCTATTATTATTCCTATAGGTGCTAAGTTATACAGGATATCGGAGGTGGCCCCAACTATCGCCATCTCTTTGATCTCTGCTAAACAATACAATAAGGTCATCTCCCAGAATGGGAAATTTGTTTTCTTTCTGATTTGTTCTCAAAGTAAGGGGAAGGTCATAGCCACATCCATGGCCCCCAGGAAGGGTTCCTCCAACAATGGAAGCAGGTGGATGCGGTCGTAGAAGAATACAGGGGCATCTTCTCCTCACCCACAGTGGTACTCTTGCATTGTTAGGTCAAGCATTCAATCTATCTGACTCCTAGAGCACCTCTGCCCAACGGGACGATATATTGTTGCTCCATTCTGGAGAATGAATAGATCAAGAAGAAAATCCAGGAGTTGCTACAAAAAGGGCACATCTGACTAAGTTCCTCACCTTGTGGGAGCACAATTGTACTGGTACAAAAGAAGGACAGAACCTAGAGGCTCTGCATCAATTATCGGGCATTAAACAAAATCATTATTAGGAATAGGTATCTAATCCCATGGATTGATGACATGTTGGACCAACTCAAGGGGGCCAATTATTTCAACAAGATTGATATGAATTCTAGTTATCACCAGGTTCCAATAGAGCCCACATATGTATGGAAGACTACCTTTAAATCCAAGGAAGGCCTTTTTGAATGGTTGGTTATGCCCTTTAGGTTGACAAATTCCCCCTCTAATTTTATGAGGCTAATGGATGACATATTGCGGCCCTTCACCAACTCGTTCATAATGGTTTATTTGGACGACATCCTCATCTTCAGCAAGAGTTGGGAAGAACACTTGCAACACATTCGGCAAGTCCATCAAACCCTTCCGCAGCACAAACTATGTGCCAACTTGGAGAAATGCACCTTTGGCATGAGACAGGTCCAATACTTGGGGTACATCATAGATGAGCGTGCCATGCATGTGTATCCAACCAAGATCCAAGCCATTCGATATTGGCGAGCCCCAACCACTCTAACGTAGCTTCGCAGCTTTTTGGGCCTTGCAAATTTTTATCAGAGGTTCGTGTTGGGATTCTCCCATATCACTTGGCCTTTGAGTCAAATTACTTACTATGGGGCGAAAGTAAAATTTTCTTGGTCCAAGTCCCAACAAAAGTCGTTCGTGCAGTTGAAGCACCGCCTTTGCTCTGCATCGATACTCACACTGCCAGACCTGCATAAGCCTTCTTAAATTGAGACAGACACCTCACACTATGTTATTGGTGCAATCCCCACCCATCATGGGCATCTAGTGGCCTATCATAGTGACACACTTTCCGATACAATTCGGAAGTACCCCACCTATGATAAAGAAATGTATTCCATCGTGCAAGCTTTTGACCAGTGGAAGAACTACATTCTAGGGAAGGAGATGGTCATCCACACTAATCACTAACCTCTTTAGTTTATACAAACATAGGGGAAGTTCCATAACAATCACCATCAGAAGTGGTGTACATATCTGGAACAATTCCACTTGAACATTAAATACAAAAAGGGCAGCAACAATCATGTTGCAGACTGCCTCAGCCACACCCCAGTTGCAGCACTGACTACTGTTCTAAACTCTTGTGGTCACGAGACTTCTGGATGGCTGCAACTATACAACAATGATCCATAGTTCACCTCCACATATTGTATGGTAGTAGATGGGAAGAAAGTTCCTGGTTTCCACCTCGAGGATGCACTATTATGCTACATGGGCCACATTTGTGTTCCTTCAAGCGAGCGTGCAAAACTGATTTGGGAAGCACACGACAGTCAGATCGCAGGACACTTTGGGGTGGAGAAAATTGTGGATGTACTACGAAAGTACTTTTATTGGCCCAAAATCCAACTGGATGTTAGGAAATATATCAGATCCTGCACTACCTACACCATCGCCAAGCCATCCATCAAGAAGAAGGGCATGTACACTCCTCTGCCTACTCCTATCCAGTCATGGGAATCCATCTCCTTGGACTATATGTCTAGCCTCCCTTCTACCAAACATGGTAATGACTATGTATTTATGGTTGTGGACAGATTTTCTAAGATGGCTATATTGGCGGCCTACAAGAGGAGTACCACCGCAGTATGGGTACATTTTTGGATCCCATGGAACATTATATCAGATTAGGATAGTAGGTTCCTAAGCACATTCTGGTCAAGCCTCTGGACACTATTGGACACCAAGCTCACCAAGTAGACTCCCTTCCATCCCCAAACTAATGGCCAGAAGGAGGCTGTCAATAGGATGATAGTTCACATACTCCACATGTACAACTCCAAGCATCCTTGAACATGTGATGAGAGTCTTTCATATGTGCATCATTGTTATAATAAATCTCTCCATAGCTCGACTGGTCACAGTTCCTTTCAAATGGGTCTAGGATTTCAACCATTGTGTTTGATAGATGTTTCCATGTCGCACTCGAATACATAAACAGAATCTGCACATGTACTATCCAAGATTGATAAAGCAACTAGATTTATTCAATGCATCTAACACATCTACCAGCAGTTTCATGACATCTTGGAGAAGTCAAATGCCAAGTACAAGCAGCGACATGATCAACATCGAGCGCCACACAAGTTTCTGATGGATGACAAATTTTGGTTGCATTTGTAGAAAGAAGGCCTTACAGGATCCCATCGGAAGCTCAGACCACTCCGATATGGTCCTTACACCATTACCAAGGCTGTGGGAGACCATTCTTTTTAGCTCAACGTTCCCCCATTCCTTGGCCTACACCCAGTCTTCAATGTGGACTGCCTTCAATCATACTTCCCACTATTACTGGACACATGAGACATTGCAGAATAGCTCACATCAATAGAGTTAAACCTAAACTACATGGAACAAGCCACAATTAATCGAATTATGGACACACAAGTCAAGAACCCTCACTAGCAGAAGATCCAACTATATCGGGTGGTCAAAGCTGGTCAACTCTTACACCAAGGCAATTGGCTCACTAAGGATCAAGTTCAACAGAAGTTTCCCCATCTCATGGAGGCGCTCAATGCAATGGGAACCATTGCTTCCTATGGGGGGAGGACTCATCCAGGTGGATGTTGGTGGCCACCTACCTATTCCACTTGGACCCCCACTACTGTCTCTTTTAGTTTTTCAATTTCCTTATTTGTAGGACAATTTACTATTTATGCATCTTTTCAAGTCTTGAACTTCCGGAGCCATTTTGAGGCCCTAAATGATGTATTTGGGAAAATCGAGGCCAAAAATGGTAATTATATGATTTTTCCACTTTAAAGGTGTACTCCTCCAATAGATACTTCTAAAGAGGTATTGTGCGTGTTAAACAAAGATCATATGCCAAAGTTACGACCCCAGGAATTTGATGTACCAACTTACCCAAACAATGCCCATAGTTTGGCGCTTCATATCCTAGGGTTAGGTTCATGGATGTTTAGGTTTTTGGATTGTTTCTTAATAATAAATAGGCCTTTGAGCCTCATTGTAACACAATTTAGAGGCATGTAGCCGCCACATCTCTTCTCAGAGATAAGCTACCATTGCTTGAGCTAGTCTTATTTCCATTCTTTATGTAAGCATATTTTAGTATTTGATATTAATAAAATGAAGTGTTATTTCTACTGCATCTTTGTATTTATGGTAATATCTTTAATTTGTTACGTTCCTGCTTAAATTTGGATCAGTGGTATCAGAGCAGTCTACTCTTTCTTTTTTTTTCTTTCCATGTCCCTAACGAGGTCGGGATATAAGGAGTTAACGCTTGAACTGGTCGAACCTTTACAAGACCAGCCTCGCAAATCTCGACACCCTCCCATGGTGGAAGACAAGAAAGATGAGGGGGCAGGAGATCCTATCAAAATCTTGCTCGAAGAAGCCCTCGAGTGACAAAGGAACGCGATAATGGACAACTTTTCCCAGATCCTTGAGTGGCTACCCACAGGCAACGCATCTACTTCCAACAACTACTCTAGAAGCGCCACACCCTTTAAGGTACAAGATAAATTTGAAATTCACATATTTGAGGGTCAAATAGATGTAGAAATCATAGATAAATGGTTAAATATTTTAAAAGTATATTTTTTTTTCGTGATTTTTCCAGCTAGGAAAAGATTACTTTTTCTCTTCTCAAAGTCGCCCCCCCATGTCAAGGACTGGTGGGAAACCAAATGCGAGAAGAAAGATGAAAGTATGCCTCACTATCTTCGGCCGCACCCTCTTGGGATTCATTCTGAGATGCCATCAAGGAGCAGTACTACCCTGTCAGGAGCTATGAGGATAAATACATAAAGTGGACCACACTGTGATAGGGAAGGGACAAAGACGTGTCAAAGTTTACCAATGGTTTTCATACCCTTTGCACGAAGTTGGATATCAAGGATTCTGAGAAACATTTAGTACTCAAGTACCACGACTACCTACATAGGTACATCTAGGATGAGATGGAGTTCTTGGACATTTCCTCGCTCGGCACAACGTACCAATACATTGTCAATATTGAGCAAAAGCTTAAACAAAAAAATCGAGTCTTTGGATCTGCGAATCCGAAGCAAGGGAAAGGTGCCTCCAAACTGCAGAGAAAAGGGCAAAGCCAAGGTGAGGCAACCCAAGATAAGCCACCGAAGCCATAAGCAAAGAATAACACCACAAAGACAAAGAAGCACATGAGTAAGTGGTGTGAGTTCCATAAGAGCTCCACTCACAACACAAGTGAGTGTCGGGCCAAGCAGTCACTGGTGGCCAAAATGAAGGCTTCTAAGTCGGATGCATGTTCTGACTTTGAGTCAAAACCCAACAAAGGCAATGATAAAGGGAAGCAAATCATTTATGTGGAGCCCAGTCCCATGATGACCACCACAAAGATACAGAAGATTGAGCTTGAAGATCTAGAAGAGGAGGAGTGCCTATTCCACTCACAAATTTAGGTGAAGGGTTCTCCGTCGCAATTCATTGTCAACAACGGGAGCCAAAAGAACCTCATTTCAGTAGAGATCGTGAAGTGATTGGGCCTACTAACTACAGGAATGCATAGTTGTACACCATCGAGTGGCTTCACCAAGGACGAGATCTCTGTGTCAGCCAACAGTGTTGCCTCCCCTACAAAATCAATGATCCAGGTGAATATTGGTGGCCACCCACCTATTCCACCTAGACCCCCTAGTCAGTTTCATTTGTTTCCTTATCCATTTCATCATTTACTATTTTTAGCAGCTTTTCAGGTCCTAAACTTCCAAAGCAGTTTTGACCCCCTAAATGACGTTTTTTGGGGTCCGTGGCAAGCCCATAGCCATAGGCAAGGGCCTGTGGCAAACCCTGTCATACTTAGAGGGATCTTTCCAACAAGGTATCGTATGCGCCAAACAGAGATAATATGATCAAGTTACAACCCTAGGAAGTTGGCTACTCAACTAACCTCAACAGGGCCCACAAACTCTTGGTGTTACTTTTCTTGGGGTTAGGTTTTTGGTTGTTTAGGGTTTTCTCATTTTTTCCAATAATAAATAGGCCCTTAAGCCTCATTGTAACATAGTTCAAAGGCATGTAGCTGCCACGTCTCTTCTCAGAGATAAGCTACCATCACCCGAGCTATCTTATTTCCATTATGTTTGTAAGCATAGTTCAATATTTTTCTATTAATGAAATAAAGTGTTTTTCCATTGCATATTTGTGTTTATGATTATATTTGTAAGTTGTTCCATTCTTGCTTAAGTTCGGATCAGTGGTATTAGAGCGGTATTCTCTTTCTCTATTTGTCTTTTCATGTCCCCAATGAGTTTAGGGTATAATGAGAGTGCCCAATCTGGTTGAACCATTGCAAGATTAGCCTCGCAAAACCTGACGACCTCACATGGCGGAAGAAAAGAAACACGAGGGAGCAGGAGATCATTTCAAAATGTTGCTCGAGGACGCCCTCGAGTGATAAAGGGACGCGATGATGGATAACTTTGCCCAAATCCTTCGACAACTACCCATAGGCTATGCATCCTCATCTTGCAGCCACTATGGAGGCATCACTCCTTTTAAGGTAGAAGTTAACTTTGATATTCCCATATTCGAAGGCCTAATAGATGGAGACATCGTAGATAAATGGTTAAATCTATTGAAGGATATTTTTTAGTGCATGACTTTTCCAATCAGGAATAGATTACTTTTTCACTTCTTAAAGTCACCCCACACATCAAGGATTGGTGGGAAACCTACTGTGAAAAAAAGGACGAGAGTGAACCCTCGCTATTTTCAGTCGTACCCACATAGAATTCTTTCCAATATGCCATCAAGGAACAATATTACCCTGTTGGGAGCTATGAAGACAAATACATAAAGTGGACCATGCTATGACAAGGAAGGGACCAAGATGTGCTAGAGTTCACAAATACTTTCCATACCCTTCGCACGGAGTTGGGTATCAAGGATACTGAGTGGAATTTGGTGCTCAAGTAATAAGGCTCTCTACGCAAGTACATCCAGGATGAGATGGAGTTCCTGGACATTTCCTTGCTCAACATGACATATCGGTACGCTATCAAGATTGATCAGAAGTTTAAACAAAAGAAGCGGGACTTTGGATCTGTGAATCCAAAGCAAGGAAAATGTGCCCTCAAACCACAGAACAAAGGACCAAGCCAAGGCAGCACTACCCAAGACAAACCGCCGAAGCCACAGGCAAATAATAATGCCCTAAAGACAAAGAAGGACACGAGAAAATGGTGTGAGCACCATAAGATCTCTACTCACAATACAAGTGAGTGTTGGGCCAAGCAGTCACTCGTGGCCGAGCTAGAGGCTTCCGAATCAGACGTAGGTTCCGACTTTGAATCAAAACCCAATAAGGGAACTGAAAAAGGGAAGCAGATCATTGATGCAGAGCCCAGTGCCACTATGGCCACCACCAAGATCCAAAAGATTGAGCCTGAAGATCCAAAGGAGGGGGAACACCTCTTCCACTCATAGATGTGGGTGAAGGGTTCTCCGCATAGTTCATTGTCGACAACAGGAACCAAAAGAACCTCATTTCAATAGAGGTCATGAAGCATCTGGTCCTAAATACTATAGCACATCCACAGTCGTACACCATCCGATGTCTTCACCAAGGATGAGATCTTCATGTCTGCTAGCAGTGTTGCCTTCCCTACAGCATCAAGCCCTTCACGAATGAGGTATTGTGTGACTTTTCTCCTCTTGAAGTTTGTGATGTATTGTTAGGAAAACCATACTTGTGGAAGTGACATGTTGTATATGAGTCTAGACCTCGCTTTGTGATTATTACTTTGGCTAATAAGTTGTATAGGATATCGAAGTTAGCCCCACCTACTGTGATCTCTTTGATCACTATAAAGCAATGTAGTAAGATCATTTCCTAGACCAGGAAATTTGTTTCCCTTATGATTTGCCGCCAGGGCAAGAAGAAGGTTGTGGCCACAACTTCCAGGTAGGGCTCCTCTGCAAAGCAACAACATATGGACAAGGTCGTGGAGGAGTACAAGGATATTTTCGCCTCACCAACAGGGGTACCTCTACACTGTCAAGTCAAGCATTCCATCGATCTGACCTCGGGCACGCCATTGCCCAATGGACCGATCTATTGATGCTTTGCTCTGGAGAATGATGAGATCAAGAGGCAGATTCAGGAACTATTACAGAAAGGGCACATCAGACCAATCTCATCACCTTGTGGGAGCCTAATTGTATTAGTATAGAAGAAGGATGGGACCTGGAGGCTCTATATTGACTATCGAGCACTGAACAAGATAATTGTCCGGAATAGGTACCCAATCCTACGAATTAATGACCTTATGGACTAGCTTAATGGGGCCAAATATTTCAGCAAGATTGAATTGAAGTCAGGTTATCACCAGGTGCATATCGAACCCTTCGATGTGTTGAATATTACCTTCAAATCCAAGGAGGGCCTTTTCGAATGGTTGGTCATGTAGTTTGAATTGACGAATTCCCCTGCAACCTTCATGAGATTGGTGGACGATATCTTTCGACCCTTCACCAATGCATTCATGGTGGTGTATTTAGATGACATCTTGATCTTCAACGAGAGTTGGGAAGAGCACCTCCACCATATTCGACAGGTCCTTCAAACCCTGCGCCAACACAAGTTGTGTGCTAATTTGGAGAAATGCACCTTTGGCCTGACCCATGTTCAATATATGGGGTACATCATTGATGATTAGGGTGTACATGTGGACCCATCCAAGATACAATTCATTTAGGATTGGCCAGCCCAACCATTCTAAAAGAGCTCCATAACTTTTTGGGTCTTGCCAATTTATACCATAGGTTCGTGTTGGGGTTCTCTCGTATCACTTGGCCTTTAAGTCAAGTCACCAAGGGTGGAGCGAAAACAAATGTTTTTTGGTTGTAAACCCAACAACAAGTGTTCTCTGAGTTGAAGAATCGCCTATGTTCTGCACCAGTGCTCACATTACCAGACCTGCAACAACCATTTGAGATTGAGACAGATGCCTTCGACTATTCTATTGGTGTAGTTCTTACTCAGCATGGGCATCCAATGGCTTACCACAGTGAGGCACTTTCAGACATATTCTAAAAATACCCCACTTATGACAAAGAAATTTATTCCATTGCGTGGGCCTATCGTCAATGGAAGCATTACATTCTGGGGAAGGAAATGGTCATCCACACAGATCATCGACCTCTAGAGTTCATATAGACATAAGGGAAGTTGTAGAACGATCGCCATCAGAAATGTTCCACCTATTTGCAACAGTTTCATTTGAACATTAAGTATAAGAAGGGAAGCACCAATAATGTTTTTGAATGCCTCAGCTGACCACTAGTCATGGCACTGGTCACTGTGCTCAACCCCTGTGGGCACAAGACATCAGGGTGGCAGCATCTTTACCAGAGCGATCCAGAATTTGGCAGCATATACCAAACACTCATGGAAGGGAAGCAAGTTCCAAATTTTCACCTTCAAGATGCATTGTTATGCCACCTGGGACACATTTGTGTTCCTTCAAGTGAGCGTGCCAATATTATTTGGGAGGCGCGCTACAGTCGATTCGCTAGACATTATGGAGTAGAGAAAATAGTGGCAGTATTGTAGAAGTATTTTTATTGGCTGAAACTTTGTCAGGATGTTGGGAAGTACATTATCTTGGACCACCTATGCAATTTCCAAACCAAACATCAAGAAACAAGGCCTGTATACTCCTCTAACTACTCATAACCGGCCTTGGGAATCTCTCTCCATGGATTACATGTCAAGCCTTCCTTCTACTAAGGGTAGCAATGATTGCATTTTCGTGGTCGTCGACAAATTCTCTAAGATGGCGATCATGGTGGCCTGCAAGTAGAGTATCACAACGGAGGCCACTGATAAGCTCTTCTTTGAGCGAGTATGGGTATAGTTTGGGATCCCATAGTCCATTGCCTCAGATTGGGACAACAGATTCCTAAGTGCATTTTGGTCAAGTCTCTGGTCGATGTTGGATACAAAACTTACTAAGTCCACGACTTTCCATCCCAATACTGATGGCCAAACAAAGGTTGTCAACAAGATGATTGTACACATTCTACGCATGTACAACTCGAAGCATCCACACATGTGGGATTAAAGTCTCCTCTATGTCCACCACAGCTACAATAGATCTTTCCACGGCTCAATAGGCCACATCCCCTTTCAGGTAGTGTTGGGATTTCAGCCATTATGCCCCATTGATGTGGGCATACCATTTGCAGCCACTCAGGTAGATTCAGCTCACGTTCAGTCTAAAGCTAAAAGGGCTAACAGCTTCATTGAGGGCATTCAACACATCCGCCAGTAGGTCCATTATATATTGGACAGAGCCAATGCTAAGTATAAGCAGTGCCATGATCAACATCGAATGTCGCACAAGTTCCAAGTGGGCGACAAATTTGGCTACATTTGCAGAAGGAGTGCCTTGCTGAACCCCACCGCAAGCTTTGGCCACTCTGATATGGGCCATACACCATCACCAAGGGCATCAGTGACAATGCCTTTGAGCTCATCATCCCACCATTCCTTGGTTTGCACCTAGTGTTCAATGTAGATTGCCTTCAATCATACTTTCCACCATTGTTGGACACATCTGACATTGCATAACTACTCACACCAATAGACCTCAACCCGAACTTCATGGAACATGGCACAACTTATCAGATCATGGACTCACAGATTAAGAACACTCGCCAATAGAGGATACATCTATATCGAGTTGTCAAAGCAAGCCAACTCCTTCATCGGGGCAAGTGGTTCACTAAGGATCGGGTTCAATAGAAATTTCCTCACCTCATGGAGGCTCTACACGCAATGGGGACCATTACTTGCTAAAAGGGAAGGAATGATCCAGGTGGATATTGGTGGCCACCCGCCTATTCCACCTAGACCCCCCAATCAATTTCATCTATTTCCTTGTTTATTTCAGCATTTACTATTTTTAGCTTTTTTTCGGGTCTTGATCTTCCAGAGCAATTTTGACCCCCTAAACGGTGTTTTTTTGGGGTCCAAGGTAGGCCTATAGCCATTGATAGGGGCCTATGGTGAAACCTATCGTACTCAGAGAGACATTTCCAACAAGGTATTGTAGGTGCCAAATAGAGATAATATGACCAAGTTACAACCCTGGGAAGTTGGCTACCCAACTAACCCCAACAGGGCCCACGAACTCTTGGTGTTACATCTCCTGGGGTTAGGGTTTTCTCATGTTTTCCAATAATAAATAGGCCCTTAAGCCTCATTGTAACATAATTCAGAGGCATGTAGCCGCCACATCTCTTCTTAAAGATAAGCTACCATTGCCCAATCTATATTATTTCCATTCTGTTTGTAAGCATAGTTCAGTATTTTTATATTAATGAAATGAAGTGTTTTTCTACTGCATCTCTGTGTTTATGGTTATATCTATAATTTGTTGTGTTCCTGCTTAAGCTCAAATCAATCAAGCCCTTCACGAATGACGTATTGTGTGATGTTGCTCCTCTTGAATTTTGTGATGTATTATTAGGACAACCATACTTATGGAAGCAACATGTTGTATATGAGTCTATACCTTGCTCTGTTATTATTTCTTTGGGTGCTAAGTTATACAAGATACCAGAGGCAACCCCAGCTATCGCCATCTCTTTTATCTCTACTAAGCAATGCAGTAAGGTCATCTCCTAGACTGGGAAATTTGTTTTCTTTCTGATTCATCTCAAAGTAAGTGAAGGTCATAGCCACGCCCATGGACCCCGGGAAGGGTTCCTCAAAGCAATGGAAGCAGGTGGATGTGGTCGTGGAAGAATACAGGGACATCTTCTCCTCCCCACAGGGCTACCCTTGCATTGTCAGGTCAAACATTCAATCGATCCGACTCCTAGAGCACCTCTTCCCAATGGGCCTATATATTGTCACTCCATTATGGAGAATGAAGAGAACAAATGAAAAATCTAGGAGTTGCTGCAAAAAGGGCACATCCGACCAAGTTCCTTGCCTTGTGGGAGCTCGATTGTACTGGTACAGAAGAAGGATGGAACCTAGAGACTCTGCATTGATTATCGGTCATTAAAAACAAGCATTGTTAGGAACAGGTATCTAATCCCAGGGATTGATGACTTGCTGGACCAACTCAAGGGGGCCAAGTATTTCAAAAAGATCGATTTGAAGTCTATTTATCACTAGATTCCAATACAGCTCACAGATGTATAGAAGACTGCCTTTAAATCCAAGGAAGGCCATTTTGAATGGTTGGTTATGCCCTTTGGGTTGACAAATTCCGCCGCTACTTTTATGAGGCTAATAGATGACATCTTGCAGCCCTTCACCAACTCGTTCATGGTGGTTTATCTAAACGACATCCTCATCTTCAGCAAGAGTTGGGAAGAACACTTGCAACACATTCGGCATGTCCTTCAAACCTTTCGGCAATAGAAACTATGTGCCAACTTGGAGAAATGCACCTTTGGCATGAGCCAGGTCCAATACTTCGGGTACATCATAGATGAGCCTAGCGTGCATGTGGACCCAACCAAGATCCAAGTCATTCGTGATTGGCTAGCCCTGACCACTCTAATGGAGATTCATAGCTTTTTGGGCCTTGCAAATATTTATCAAAGGTTTGTGTTGAGATTCTCCCATATCACTTGGCCTTTGAGTCAAATTATTAAGGCCAAGGCGAAAGCAAATTTTTCCTAGTCCGAGTCCCAACAAAAGGAGTTCATTGAGTTGAAGCATTACCTCTGCTTTGCACCTATACTCACACTGGCAGTCCTGTAGCAGCCATTTGAAATCGAGATAGACGCCTCAGACTATGCTATTGGTGCAGTCCTCACCTAACATAGGGCATCCACTGGGATATCATAGTGAGACACTTTCTGATACAATTCGGAAGTACCCCACCTATGATAAATAAATTTATTCCATCATGCAGGCTTGCTGACAATAATCCAAACCGATCACCGACCTCTTTAGTTTATACAGACACAGTGGAATTTGCAAAACGATCACCATCGGAAGTGGTCTACATATCTGCAACAACTCCACTTGAACATTAAATACAAAAAGGGCAGCACCAATCATGTTGCAGACTACCTCAGTTGGCCCCCAGTTGCATCACTAACTACTATTCTCAACTCTTGTGGTCACGAGACCTCTGGATGCCCACAACTATATAACAATTATCCATAGTTCGCCTCCACATACCGGATGCTAGTAGATGGGAAGCAAGTTCCTGATTTCCACCTCTAAGATGCATTATTATGCTACTTGGGCTACATTTGTGTTCCTTCAAGTGAGCATGCCAAACTGATTTGGGATGCGCACTATAGTCAAATCACAGGACAATTTAGGGTGGAGAAAATTGTGTCTACACTACAAAAGTACTTATATTGGCCCAAACTCCGACTGGATGTTGGGAAATATATCAGATTCTGCACTACCTATGCCATCGCCAAGCCATCCATCAAGAAGCAATGCTTGTATGCTCGTTTGCCTACTCCTAGCCAGCCATGGGAATCCATCTTCATGGACTATATGTCTGGCCTCCTTTGTACCAAACATGGTAATGACTGTGTATTTGTGGTCATGGACATATTTTCTAAGATGGCCATATTGGCAGCCTGCAAGAAGAGTATCACCGCAAAGGACACTGCCAAACTCTTCTTTGAACGAGTATGGGTACATTTTGGGATCCCGGAGACCATTTTATGAGATTAGGATAGCAAGTTCCTGAGCACATTCTAGTCAAGCCTTTGGACACTATTGGACACCAAGCTCACCAAGTCGACTGCCTTCCATCCCCACACTGATAGCCAGATGGAGGTCTTCAATAGGATGATAGTGCACATACTCAGCATGTACAACTTCAAGCATCCTCGAACCTGGGGTGAGAGTCTTCCATATGTCCAACATAGTTATAAAAGAGCTCTCCATAGCTCGACTGGTCACAGTCTCTTTCTTTATTTTTATTTTGTTCATTTTTTTTTATTTTTTTTTGGGTTATTTTTATTTAAAATTTTATGCGAATTATTATTTTTGGAGAAAAAAATACCTTGTAAAATTCATAGAAAATTCATAAATTTTCCTATTTTTTCAATTTGTTCCATAAAAATCTCTTATTTGACATGTTATTTTTAGGGAAAAGTTTTGAAAATGTATATATGCAAAAGATGTAATTTTTTGTCTTTAATCTTATTGTTTTCTAGTGAAAAATATTTGATGTGTATTAAGTATTAATTAATGATATATAATTATGTAGAAAAATCTTAACTTCAAATATTAATTTTATTAATTTATTTTTTAACTATAAAATAATTGAAAATTTCATTACAAATAAACATTACAAATAAAGACAAAAAACACAAACTTGAAAAACTCTTTAAAACAAGCATTTAAAGAAGAAAAGAAAAAATAAATAAAGAATAAAGACAACTTGAAAAATGGTTTAATAACCAACGTTGAAAAAAATGTGTATACTTAAGACATAAAAAAATTTAAAGTGTCAAAAATATGCCCCTAAAAAAAGAAAGGTAGACTTTGCGTCAATGCTTTTCGAAATCAGCATGAAGATTACCAATATTTTAAATAAATTATCCATACTTAATAAATAAGAAAATTTAAAGTGTAAAAAATAAGCCCCCAAAAAAGAAGGGATTGATAACACTTTTCAAAATCAGTACGAAAACCACTAACATTAAAAGAAAATGTCCATAAAACAAACAAACAAAAATTAAAGTGTCAAAAATATGCTCAAAAAAAAGCTTGATGTTGCATCAAAACTTTTAAAAAATCGGCATGAAAATCATGATTTTTTGTGACTTCTAAAAAATGAGAACTCGGTACAATTCTTGTTAAGTTGGTAACTTTGTTTCAAGAGCAAGGGTCTTGTGTAGACCTTGCAGTCAAAGAACTCATAGCTCTGCTAGAAAGGAACAAGAATGTTGGTTGTTTGCTTGAGTTGGTTGTAACAACGTGAAAGCAAAATGTAGGGTAATTGTTGGCCTACGCAAGTAGGTGTTGGATCTGGTATTGCAATTGAGTAATTGTATACATGTATTAATGGTGAGTTTGTCTGTGTATACATGGCACATTCATAAACATGAAAAAGTAATGAGTTATAAAATAACAGATACTACATGTTGATGGCCTATAACTGATTTTTGAGACTATAATATTAGAGTTTATCTTGAATTATCAGAAAAGTCTCTTGCATTCATCATCCTCTTTAACAAATATCTAATTCACTTGTATCGGGTATTCTACTAGTATAAAGCAATTGAATAATGTGGCGCAGATAATGATAATGCTGCATGTGATGGTCTCGGTTAAGACACTGGTAATAATTAAGGTCGATAATTCAGAGACAAAAGACTGAATTTTAATTTTGTAAAGGCATGATTATCCATGATCTAATGTTGGTTTGATGAATTGTTTCAAGAATTCCCCTAAGGTCACAAATGTGTTGATTACTAGTCTTGGTATAAAGCTTGAATTTAAATTGTTGTTTGACCTCAGTACAGAGGTTCAATAAAATTAATGATGTCGGTTTGGGCATAATAGTTGATTGTTGGTTTGGCCATGGTAGTTGGGTTCTAATTATATCTGAACTCGTCAAGAGAATTTGAATCTTCCGAAAGTTGATATGTGCATGTGCATGTAGCATTTCGGGTTATTATATATTACATATATACATATAGAATGTCCTAGATTTTGAGACATGTGATTAATATGTAAAATTGAGATATGTGTTTGGTTGTAGGGAAACATACTTGGTACATCAGGGTAAGGAAATTGGTATATTGTTATATTTATTAATGCACTAACAATCATGTGTATATGGCAGTGTGTTGCAGGGAATTACAAGGCAAAAGAGATTGCAATAAAATCTTGAAGAAGGCTTGAGTTGAGCTTTTATTTATGAACCCTTGGAAACATTGGGAAATCATGGGGATTAAGCTATGACGTTTGTTGAAAGTTTTGTGCATTTGGTGTTTCACGATTTGTTTGTGCTTGATTTACAATTGTGGTTGTTATTGGTGCATGGCCATGCCACTTGTTTATGGTTTTGTATTCTTGTTTGGACTTCTATGTTTCCTTTATTTTTATTCTTGTTTTTGCCTTCTAAGTTTTGGGGGTCTTTGGAAATTGTTGGGGAGAGATAAAACTAACAAAAATTGAGAAGAGATGAATGAGACCCGATAGACAATGTAAGCCCTGGATAAAGCCCATCACATGAATAAAGGGCAATTAAATGTGGGAAAGAAAAATATGACAGCTAGTTGGGTTGGTTGAGTCCACAGGGATAAATGGAATATGGTCGGACATCCATGAAAAAGGTAACAATAAAAGGTAAAGTAAATGGGCTTGAGGTATCAAACACCTTGGCCAAGTCGGGAACTATTGTTCTTAACACCGTGCATGCTTTGCATAGATCCAGGAAATTCTCTTAACCTTGACTTTATGGACACATGTAGCTATATGTTGTATATATGATCATGCTAATATATACATATATATGAACATGCCATTGTCTGATAGGGTTATTAGGGGTCATTCCAGTGGAAGAATGACTATTTTGATTTGTTTAATACATATGTGAATGGCATAAAAAGATTATTTGTTTTATGGGGAATCAAGTGGGAAAAGTAGCCCTGGTAGATCTATGATATTAATATCATGTAAATATAATGTTGATATTATGCATGCATTTATGTTATGGACAGGGAATGTTGAAGGATATATTGGCAAAATGGAAGCACTGTGATTTGTAGTATACTAGGAAAAGCATGGATATTTAAACAAAAGAAAACACCACAACTCCTGGATTTGGATTGTGGATGCATGCAATGAAGCGTGGAAATACATTAGAGTTAGTACGGTCTAGTTCGCGTGAATAGAGACGATGTCATCTTTGGATATTATGTTACAATGTGTCAAGTCAAGTGTATATGTGCATGTGTTATGTATATGTGGAATCGTATTATATATTTCTGTATTGTGCCATGTGTACATGTTATGTGTTATGTTACTTTGTGTGGCGTAATGTGTTTGACGCAATCAAGTGTGGGATTGTCTAGGCCTTTGTGCTATGTGATGTGTCTGGTGGAGGCGATGAGCCTCTGGATTCCAAATAATAATATTCGTGTCGGTAGAAGAGTACTTGGTTTGGTAGTGCCCATACTCGTGGGGTAGCGAATGGGATTATTATATATATTATATATATATATATCATATCACAGGGTGGAGGGGGCCTCTGGATTCCCTTGATAATTGAGGGTGGAGGTGAGCCTCTATATTCCCTTGTCTCCTTGGGAAACAAATCTTGCATATGGAAGAGAAGAGAATACACTGGGTATTTGTCAGTTTGGAAACCGATCCAGTTTGTGTACAAAGTTGAAGAGAAGAGAGGGCACTAGGTGCTTTCTGGGTTTGGAAAACCAATCTAATGTGTGTATGGAAAGAGCATAGGTCATTAGATGTTTACTGGAACGAAATCGACACAGTGTGTAAGAAGACAAAAGAAAAGAACAAGTTAAGATAAGTATTAGTATTTCATTCAATTTTTGAATTTCTAAATCATGAACATAATCTTATTTATGGTGATTGGGTTCTGAACTAATCGGTTGTGATAATTGTATATGTGATGATTTGATATATGGACTAATTTGAATTGTGGTGACATGAACCCAATAGAATTTCAAATGTATCCTCATTAATGAGCTATCAATGAGGTATAATGTAAATTTATTATAATTTCTTATGGTGAATATAATGGAAAATGTATGTGGTTGATGTAGGAAAACATGAAAATTTCCCAGTCTGGGTGGTTGGATCTGGCTGCAAGAGCATTAGCAATAGTAGTAAAAGGAATTGGAGAATGCAATAGTGTCCTAGTAGAGGACATCAAGAACAGGGCCATTGTGGGACACTAGTACCCAATAGTTCCCATTGATTTTCATAAGCATGTTATGTCTGATATGATGGTTTTGAGGCGGGGGTATGCCCTAGTTTTGGGACCTTCTAGTGCATGGAAACCTTGCCAAGGAATGAATCTCCCGAGTAACTAGGAAGCATACAAGCGATACCTAAACTTGGAAGGTGAGTGGCTACATGGGAGGGGGATTACTGGATGACACAAAGGACTAGGAAACAGAGAAGGGAACGTCGAGGAATAAAGTTGTTTTTGGTCATTAGCATCTCTAGTTGGAGTCATAAGCACATTGGCGGTGTGCCCAGAAACAATGAGCTTGTAACTATTCACTAAAGGAACAAGTGTCACAAGGAATGCAATGCGAGACATTGCAGGGAGGAAACACTCCAAGGAAGAGAACATATCCAAGTTAGATTGAACACATTTAAAGCATCCAAAGATTGCAAAGAGGACCATTGAAAGATACTATTTGAATTATAACTTGGTGATTATCATATCTTGTGTTTTTCGGTTGAAGCAAATTCATATAATATTGTAAATATTGTAAAGAGTTGAGTATATAATGATCCATGAAACAATATGAATGTCTTCCAAATATGTTTTCATTGTATATGTATCGTTGAGCACTGAGGATGGTGTTTCCCCAAGGGGGAGGGGTTTGTGAAGACCCCAATCATATTCCATTTGTGAAATGCACTGTAAATATTGTATGAAAATAATCGACAAAATGGGTTTTGTAATCGGACATAGATTCCGACTGGGAGATGTTTCTTTCATGGGATGGTTTGAGTTGCTTTTTGATGGAAATTTGGACTACTTATGATAGCCATTAAAGGTTGGCTAGTGTATTTTTAATGTTCTAGTATTTTTAGAATTTATGGAGCTGCAAAAGGAAGGATGTAGTCCCATGCTTTCTTGGAAAACTCTACAAATAAAAGTGACAAGAAATAAAAGAGAAAAGGGGGCAAACTACTAGTTGGTAAGTGTGCAGGCCACTCACTACAACAAGCTAACCAACAAGAATAAATCTGGGGGACAGTTAGACAGATGGACCCTTCTTATTTGCTAGCAAGACTATGGCAGGTATATGTCACTGTCAACAAGGAAGGAGGGAGAAAAATCAACCTACTGGGAAGAATGAATCTAGAAAAAAGGAGAATATCATTCGAACAAGTAGAGAGGGAGCGCAAGACCTAAGGGAAGATGATGATGTAGCAAGGAGGGGCAGAGGAAAAATTTTATCTACTGGGAAAACGTGGAGCTGGAGTGATAGAATGGGTATTTGAATAGTTAGACAACCACAAGGGAAGTGCAGAGGTGATCATGGGAGCCACTGAATTAATAAAAAAAATGTAGCAGAGAGGATTACGCTTCTAGAAAAAGCAAAAGGGAGGGAGTTTTTGGAGCATTGTTATTGAGAAGGGATAAATCGAATGGCTAGAGTGAGGGAAGAAAATGACATAAGTCATACAAACTATTGGAAAAGGCAGAGAGAGAAACGCACAGTAGACCCAGAAAGAAAGAGTGCAAGAAACCACTGAAAAAGGGAGGAAATCAAATGGTTAATATAAATTGCAGAGAAGTCGTTATTTGAGTTCTTGGTTGACAAGGAGTTTGGACTTCATGCCAAGTCCCATCATGCCAAGAAAACTCATATTGAGCAGTATCTTCATGCCAAGTCTCATCATTTCCCTGCTCAAAAGCTAAGTGTTCTCAACACGTTAGCTATTCATGCACTGGGAATTTATGACGAAAACCACCTTTCTAAAGAGAAAACCCATCTTCTTGATGCTTTCATTAATAATGGATATAGTAGGCACCAAGGTCTTAAAGCTTTCCTTAAAGCTAGCAAAGGTCATAAGGTTAAGAAAGTCCCCAATGATCAGATTTCAGGGGTGCATCTCCCTTTCATCCAAGGGACCACAGACAAGATTGCAAGAATCTTGAGGAAGCATAATGTTCCCTCAACCTTTAGACCCCTTAACACCATTCGAAGTTCCTTAAAATCTGTAAAAGACCCAGCAGACCCCAAGGATATGAAATGTGTTTATGTTATCCCTTGTTCTTGTTGGAACCGCATACATTGGTGAAACAGGTTGCTTTATAGATCAGAGAATTAATGAGCACGCAGTCGAAAACAAGCATGGTAGGACCACTCTTCAGCTTTGGCGGAACATGTGAAAAGAAAAAGCATCATATATGCATTGAGGAGGTTCAAGTTATTGCAAGGATTGCTCAATTTCATCACCGTAAGTTTAGGGAGGCCATTGAAATTGAAAGGAGGCCAAGTAATCGCAATAGGGATGACGACTGGAAAATTAACAATTGTTGGATCCCTGCCCTTTCCTCTTAGCTTTTTTCCTTTTCTAATTCAAGTGGTTGTATCGGTTTCTTTGATTTTCCTTTTTTATTTTTTTATTTTTTATTTTATCCCCTTGATTCCTATTTTTTTTTATTTCTCGATATTGGGATCTTCTAATTTCTCCCCCTATGGTTTATTACTTCCTCTTTGTTCCCTTTACCTTTTTTTTAGTTTATTTTGTCCCTTTAGTTGATTCCACTTTTATTTTTTGTTATTTAATTTATTGTAATTTTATTATATTTTATTCTCACGCGATGACTTTTGGTTCATTCTAGTAATATATCGGTATTTCTATTAATGTCTTATGCAATTAAAAATTAAGTATTTTCAACATTTATTTATAATATATTTTTACAATTCCTCTTATATTTATATAGCCTGTTGTGACCTATATTAAGGATTGGTACACGAAATGATATAATTCCGTAAGATTAGTATATATTATATATATTTATTATATTATTATTATATATTTATAATTATTTTATATAATTTAGTTATTTATTAAATTATAAATGAAAATTAATTGTCTCCTAATTCTTGTCCAATAAAATATAACCTCCTTTTATTTTTTATTGATTGGGTAACTTTAAGTAATTTCAAATTTATATATTAAAATAATATTTATTTGTTTATATAGTTTATTTAATTATTTAAATTAATAAGAAAATAATCATTCTCCTAATTTTTGAAATAGTCAAAAGTAACCGTTTCATTATAGCGGTTGGAATAATATGTCTCTCTCTATTTAACCCGTTGCCATGATCTGATTCTTCATCTTGTCTTGACGGTGAACCACACTGGTTGGTTCAAAACACATCCACAAATGAATTTTGATGTGATTATCACCGAAAAAAAATCTTAGATACTATTATTTTGTTACAAGAGACTTCTAAAAATTCTAGATTTGTGAACTAGTAAGCCAATCCAAGTAGCTCAATGATGAATATGAGTTTTCAAAGTTTTTTTAAGGATGCATCATGTTTGTGACTCTGTAAATAACCTGTAGAACAACTCAATTCAATCATTTAACAAATATAACCTACAACAAAAGAAGCATGAATAGTAAAAGCATAAATAAGAGATGCAAGCGAGAAAAACATTCGAGGAAAATAAAGATATTGTACAAGAGGGCTCTGAGGCTCCTGGGATGGCTAAGCCCAAGGATAGTTAGAGTCCTATGAAGGAAACCAAGCTTTAGAAGCTAAAAATTGCACAAAATTTCATTATTTGACTCAATCCTAGTACACTCCTGCTAGAAATGAAAGTGGTGCTGCTAAATAACAAGTTTTCTCCACAAGAAAACTAAGAAATGCATGCCTCTAGAGACAAATTCGATTTTTTACTTATTTAAAGTGATGATGAAACATTCTCCTTGAAAGGACGCAACTTTCCCCTCCAAAATCCCTCAAAAAGTGGATCTATTTCTCAACACTAGGAATTTGCATTAAATGATAGGGAGCACATTCCTAGATTTCTCAATCATTGGAGCTCTAGAATCTGTTCAATAATTTTATCATATCCTATTCATTTATTATCCAATCTTGGTCCATTGTAGCAGGGAGAGTGTAATATCACCAATTTTGTGAGCATGGGAGTCACTAAAGAATTTTACCCAATTTTAGTAATATTAATTAAAAAGGGGAAAATATTATTGGAGAAAGGTGGCTAGTATTACTTTATCGAAGAATAGCGGCAAATTATTATTTTATTAAATGGTGGCAAAAGTGACTTAGTAGAAAATGGCCCCCACTAATAAAATAATATTAAAAAAAAAGTCTAGAGGAATGAGGATAAATTATAAAAGGAGGATGGACTCATTTTGTGAAGAATCTTCTACATTTGCAAACAAACACTCACTTGTACGCTTTTCTGTTTAGCAAGACTATCGTCTATTTAGCCACAAGTCTCTCGTGCGAGAGATTCAACCTCTACTTCGAGGAACCATCCGTGCCCGGCCTAGGGAGGTTGTTCTACAAGTGATTTCAGGGAATCAGGGGTAGCAACACACATCAGTCACCAGCGTAGAGAGAGGGAAGTGTGTATTTCTGGGCTGCCAGAAAACACGCAGAGGGAAATGAAGATCAGCAGGGGACTCATTGCTTGTCGGGAGATCCAGGAGCTCAGGAGGCAGCATAGAGCAGACATTTTCACTGGATTTTGCAGCTAGTTGAGCCAGCTACTAGTAATTCGCATTTCTGAACAGAGGGATAGTGTAGAGGCCACCCAACAAAAATTCGTTGCATTTGGGGAGCAGCTGACCTTGGCTAAGAGTCATCTGAAAAGTGAGGAGCTTGATAGGAGGGGTAAATCCAGCATTTTGGAGGAGTTTGCAAAGGGATTTGCAGGCAGTTTGCAGCAAGTCAAATTTGGCAGCCATAGCTGGGGTGAGGCTCCAAGGGGGTCAAAAATCAGAAGACAAAACCAGCCAAATTCCCTTCTGTGATTTTCTGGGTTTTGGCCAAGGAGTCCAAGGTTAAAAGCACATAATTTTCTGGACGGATTTAGTGCACTTTCCACTCAGACGAAGTTCAACAATGCAGCATTTTTTTTGGCAGCGTAGTGTAGATTGGTGCAGCAGTTGGGCAGTCTTCAACTCAGTCATTTTCCTACCTGGGTTTGGTCATGCTTGTCCATTGAGACAAGCCTAGGTGCATCATTCCACTATATATTGTATTTAGCTTGTAGAATTATGATAAAATGGCTCAAAAGTTATTCATTTGCAGTTCTGTGGGTGCTTAATGAATATTTCATTTTTGTATTTTGTTGCATAGGATAATTGTTGTTATCACTTATATTTCCTATTTAGGAACATTAAAGTGGTATCAGAGCATGATATTGGCCAACTGTGGGGGAGCTAACAAGATCATGGAGGTTTTGGCCATGCATGCATAGTGACGGGAATTTATGGGCACTCCAATGACACAGAAAGAGAAGAGTACACAAGGGGATCATGGAGGAGTTGATGAGGTAGAACCAACAGTTAAGGAGACAAAACCAATAGGTCCTAGAGAGGATGCAACAAATGGTGGGGATGTTGAGTCATACCTAGCAAATAATTCATGTGCATGCACGCACAACCCAACAATACAACACCCATACGTATCGACAATTTGGTTGTCCTAACATGCCTCATTTTCTGGATAAGCCAAAGGAGAAGCATGGGTCAACGACGATATCATCCTATAGAGGAGGGTAGTTAGAGGGTGAGACTAGGGGGGGTTTCTGCTGGTGGAGACTGGGCTTTAGATGTCAAGAGCCTGAGGAGTAGGTTGAGCATGAGGACACGTAGGATGGTGAGGGGCACATTGATATACCTAGTGTAGCGCAAGAGTCACCATTGTTGGAAACCTCTTTGATAGCATAGGTTGACACCTTGGTGGAGATAGTAGGTACACCCCTAAAGCCATATGTTGATGAGGTGTTGTCCCTAGGTGAGGTGCTAGGAGATATAGAGATACCCGGAGCCATGACTGAGTTCCTTGACGGCAGCCACTTATAGCAGCATGGAGAACACATAAAGGGACGTGAGATAGTCATGGAAGGGCAGGTGGTGACCCATGTAGAGCCCATGGTGGAGGAGGACGAGCAGTCGTATTTTGGGCTTGCCACTGATTTAGAGCATACAGATGCACAAACCATCACCAAAGCCACAATACTTCCAGACAGTAGCTCTCTTCGAGCTTATATAGATGGGACTTGCAGCATTTTTAGGCTACCTCTGCACAGCAGAGAAGGAGGTGCAAAATTACCCCGATAGATTTTATATACCGACCAGGTCAGTGTAATGAGGCGACATGAGCTACACATGGAGAAACATTCGCAGGATGGGCAACTAGTTTCATGTATGGTTGTTTGTGCATTTGATCCCTCTCTCGGGATTGTATGGCGAGAGATATTGAGTTGGTATCCGGTGGAGCTGGTTAGAAGGTTAGATGCATCCATGGCCATAGTTCAACGAAGGCTATGGATTACTAGAGGAGCTAGCAAGCCACACTATTGTTGGGATCCAGGTGGGATTCTCTTTCACATTGTGGAGTCAATAGATGATGGTAGTAGTCGCATGATGGACTCGGTGGTTGGGCACACACACCGTTTCATATCCTCTACAGAGTTCCTAACAACACTAGTGACAGGATCGATTAACAGGGGAGCAGGCAAATTTCATATGTTGTCATGGCATGTTGGGCATACATGGGATTGTAGGATGATTAGCCTACTTTGGCAGGAGTTGGTAGGAGGAGGTGGCATTGGCAAGCCACCAGACAGGGTATTGTATGGAGACAGTGCTCTCTCAATGGTATATTGGACACCAGAGCTACTGAGGATAGGCTCAGTAATGTTATTCACATTAGCATCTAAAGAGTTAGGCCGCTTAGGTCTATCTGGGCAGATAAGGAGATATAGCTCACATCGTGGAGGTCTTACCAACATAGTGGTATTAGAGATGGTGACCTTGACAGGATGTAGGAGGATGCATATGGACTCAATCTTAGACCTTGATATCCAAGGGTGTATAGGGGTATGCAGCAATGCACAACAATATGCGGCGGAGCACGAAGGTGTGCAGTGGTGTGCATGATTGCATCGTGGTGTAGGAGGAGTGGTTCACATATTAATGCATTCCCTCATAGAGTGACATACACATCGATACAGGAGGGATACCAGTTGATCCAAGATGATGTAGCAGCATGTAGCAGGGTTCGGTGGTGCATAGAGATGTGTGATTGGGTGCAGTGGTATGCCAAGAGACACGAGGATACATGATTATATGCAGTAGTGTGTGAGGTTGCACTGTAGACAGAGGGAGTGCTACTAGTAGGGAGATTCCTTGACGAGGATGTTAGGCATGTCATTGGGGTCGACATACCTAGGTTGGGAGAGCGAATCGGTCACTGGAAGGGTCGAGAGCGTCTGCATGGGTTCTTAATCATACTCATCGGAACCCGCACATCTTGCACTCGTTGGCACCATGTGCAGTTGAGGGGAGCCTTGTTGTGTTCGATCCAAGTCCATAGTGTGGATAGCAGGACTTGTGGGATTTTCCTAAGACAACACTATGAGATTCAGTGCCTCATGGGCATGATAGATATTCTACAGTGGAGGAGCAAGGTCGGTGTGTGAGTTGACAGCCACAAGTTGGGAGATGAGCTGATATTCTGCAGGGGTCGCATATTGTTCATCACTGAGCTTACACCTGGGAGCTGGTCATGGGGGAGACATGTGCCACTCTTTCCACAGGGCATGTCGGGATCCTGCATAAGCAGAGGATACCATGTATGATTGAGGAAATTTTCCAGTGGGTGTCCGAGCTCTAGACATTGTATTGGCACATTATCAAGAGGGTGGGTGGCAGACTTAGTGGTGATGGTTGGGAGGAGTAGGATGGATCTACATACATTGGTTCGATTGTGAGTATCAGAAAACCATCTATTGGTTGCATTCAAGGGGTAGCTATTTGGCACCTGCAGTTTCCAGCAGTCATCAGTGATATGCAGTGGCAGGAATAGGGCAGCTTAGCATGCATCAGACTAGTTCATGATATATGGAGCATATATATTGATTGCATGCAGGGACTAGAGACGAGGCACGAATGAATTCCAAAAATTGTCAGCGCTATGTCGCAGTAGGTCTAGCTATGGGATCTGGGGATTCGGTTGGTTGATATATCAGTCTGTCTCATGATGAGAAAAGTCATGGAAAAGAGTGATCTAGTTCACTCTTCGGTTAACACATGGGGTTTCGCGGAGGCCTTCATCGTATGGAGAGGTAGGTTTTCCCTATTGTTGCACAGGTTCGGGGTTACCTTAGGATGGGTAGGCTTTGGCATCATGGAGATGCCTGGGCAAGATGTATTTGAAATTTGTCAGTATCTCACTATTGGGTTTCACGGGAGGAGGATACGGTATGTTCATGATGGGTAGTCAGTTGTAATCAGAGTGGAGCAGCGTCGACATGGTGGCATCTTTTTGAGATTATTATGAGACCTTGGTATTGAGGGATTCATTTATGATAGGATGGTGTAGGGATTGAAGGTGACTCGGTGGCACATTTGGGACCCTGGTATTATTTGTAGTGACAATTTGGTTAGCACAGAGAGAGCACTTATTTGAGCATTGCTTGAAAACAAGCAATTTTTGGCGAGGAGAACTATAATATCCCCAATTTTGTGAGCATGGGAGTCACTAAGGAATTTTACCCAATTTTAGTAATATTGATCAAAAAGGGGAAAATATTATTGGAGAAAGGTGGCTATTATTAATTTATTGAAGAATAGTGGAAAATTATTATTTTATTAAATGGTGGAAAAAGTGACTTAGTAGAAAATGGTCCCCACCAATAAAATAATATTTAAAAAAAAGTCTAGAGGAATGAGGAGAAATTATAAAAGGAGGATGAACTCATTTTGTGGATTATCTTCTACATTTGCAAACAAACACTCACTTGTACGCTTTGTTGTTTAGCAAGACTACTAGTTGTTTAGCCACGAATCTCTCACGTGGGAGATTCAACACCTACTTCGGGGAACCATCCGTGCCCTCCCTAGGGAGATTGTTCTATAGGAGATTTTAGGGAGTCAGGGGCATCAACACATATCAGTCACCAGCACAGAGAGAGGGAAGTGTGTTTCTGGGCAGCCAGAAAAAACGCAAAGGGAACTGAATATCAGCAGGGGACTCATTACTTGTCAAGAGCAAGCATTTTCAATGGAGTTTGCAACTAGCTGAGCTAGCTACTAGCAATTTGCATTTTTTAGCAGAGGGACAGTGTAGAGGCCACCCAGTAGAAATTCATGGTGTCTGGGGAGTAGTTGACCTTGGCTAAGAGTCATCCGGGTAGTGAGGAGCTTGATAGCAGGGGTAAATCTAGCATTTTGGAGGAGTTTGCAAAGGAATTTGCAGGCAGTTTACAGCAGGTCGAATTTGGTAGCCATAGCTGGGGTGAGGCTCCAAGGGGGTCGAAAATCAAAAGACAAAACCAACCAAATTCCCTTCTGGTTTTTTCTGTGTTTTGGCCAATGAGTCTGAAGTTAAAAGCACACAATTTTATGGGTGGTCTTACTACACTTTCTGGCCAGTCGAAGTTCAACTATTAGAAAATTATATATTACGGAGCAATGGAACACATAAAATATTGCAGAAATATAAACACAGAAAACGCATAAAATAAGAGAAACACAGATATATGTGGTTCACCCAGTTTGGGCTACGTCCACCCCAAACATTCAGTCCTTCCTTTCTATTATCCAGCAAAATGAAGAGACACAACTTACAATAGATCCCCTGTAATATCCTCTGTTTTCTCTCACAGTCTCACCTCTCTGTTTCTCGCTCGGAGAATACACATCTATTACACAGCCTCAAATACAATGCCCTCATATGAAGAGAGGGGTTGCCTTCTAGGGAAAAAAACCCTAAACTAAACATAAGTTCTACCGTCAGATCATCCACCTAACTAACGGCCCAGATTGACAAGAAACTACTATACTTTTACAAGGCAATTTTACATCTGTTTTTAGCTTCGGGGGTGTTGCCCCCGAGC